>JAUTBT010000073.1:0-11502 GCA_032361225.1 Lepetodrilus schrolli | reverse complement strand
GTACCCGCTATGGTGACAATTGATGGATGAAATTGACAAGCCCATGCAAATCACGGACGCGAATGGCTGTCGATTGGGTGTTAATGACATCATGACTGGTCAGCAGTAGATTAAGTATGCAAAATTGTAATTCTTGACCAATCAGTGAAGTTGTAAAATGTTATCTACAGTAGAATAACATTGTTATCCTACTGACGTTTTCCCCTGTGAGAGACAGTATTGGGTGATAAACTGAAATATTGAGTGTATGCATGCCGATCTGTGTATCTGGTGATCTACAATGTTGTAATTTTGGAATGTGTAGGGTACATGCATCTTCTCACACTGACCAAATTAGAGGGACATGCGTAACTAGTTTGAGTAACGGTACCAAACAAGGGCTTGTAACATTTACCTGTCAGACTATACTCTCATGTGGGCGGACATTATTCATAGAAATAGCCTTTCTTTGCGATATTGAATAATAATGATATAATTCTGTAAATATTTCAGATAAAAATATATTCTCAATATATGAGAATACAATTAAAGATTACATTGCATTGTTATACATATAGACTTAGTTTAGTTACATGTATAGCAAAATAATGGTTGCTTTATTTGAACAATTTGTCCACACGCAATTATTGTGTCCTTACCGTCACATCGACTGTCTACGCTTATTATTGACATTTACTTAAACAACAAACTCTTGCATTAGGAAGACATCAGTTATAACTACATCATTTGATGGGGTATGATATGTGAAAACAACAATGACCCAGTTACCTGGTGGCGGTTCGGCTATTAAGGACCGGGTACCCGATTACTGGATTATCCACTCGTTAAGACATTACTTAGAAACTCAGTCAGCTTCTTAAATTATAACTAATTTTAAATTGCTTCATTGTTATGTGGTTAAACCTGATAGAATGATGGGAGTATTTACTAGAATGTCATAAATTTCGTAGAAGTTCATGTTATAAAATATTAAACATAAACAGTTAAGTACTATGGAATCTAATTCAGATATTGATGTTACGATGATAATAAATGGTTGTTCAGATCTATATAACAAACGGACATTACGGTTTAATTATTTTGGTAATGTCAATGATTACAACATTACTTCTCATTTCATGTTTCTTTATCTCATAATTCTCACATAGTCTTTTCTTCATCGTATATTGAGCGCTTGACATCACGGTGTCATAAGTTGGAACCTTGGCCTTTCTTCTTGAATAACAAGTATTCAAACTAAGACTAACTAAATCAGTGGTGATAAATTGCATTATCGTAAATATTCGTTATACATATATGTATTGTATAACTCCACTGACGAATATCTGTACATTTGATACTACTTACCAACATTGTCGGTTTCTTTGATATGAGATAACCGTGGTACAACAATACTGTATATACAAACTGACTTGAACGTCTCTTATATGTAGTCTAATTTATATGTATACTGCTCAAAATTAATAGGGAACATTCAAACATAGGATAGTATACCGGTAAGCCAATCAGATGTGAATATTTAATAAAGATAAGCTCCGCCCAAGTAGTGTGATAGCAAGTTATATGCATTTGATATTTCGTTTCTCTATATCAGTATTCCAATCAAATCAAATTATTTGCACACGAAATTCGATAAGCTTGCACACCAACAATGAAAAAAGTAATATGTTTCACTGAATTCGCAGACTGTTTAACATTTAACATTTAAATTTGGCATAAAGTGTTCATTTGTGAGTGAACATGCGCCATAACCGACTTCAGAAAGCTAAATTGCGTGTAATCCTTCGGTTGGAAAAAAGCAAGTAGTATTACTTCATTAATTATTATTTTTGTATATAGGGATGAATTAAAACTGGTATGTAAATGTCATCTTAATTGTAATACGAGACGATTGCTATCCGATACTGGGTATCTAATATTGTAAAAATCTGTCGTTGGTGTACGGAATGGTCAACTTGACACGATCCAGGTCGCATCTCGGGTCGCTCAGCTGAAGATTTTCTAGACCGATTAAAAGGTATTTATTGTTCATATGAGGCTGTACTGAGTAACGGATACGAATATCATTGTCATTAAATTACGTTTCTGGCTATTATGCCCCAATACCCGTAGTATAAAGTGTGCATATTTTACTATAAACAATTCAAGCGCAGTAGTCCATTCTCTTTCTGGAGCTCATAACTACTGATACTGCACATGCGTGATGCTGTTAATGCAAATCATCTACTACTGATTGCTAAAACGTTCCATTGGTGTGCGAACTCATTGAATTATATTGCTTTTTTTTCAATGTTCGTGTGAAGACTCATCGAATATCCTGATATTCCATTGGTAGGCCTGAGATTAGAATTATAGTGTTTTTACTAACTGAATGTAAATGTAGCCATTACTAGTCCAACAAACTTACCGATATTTTAAATTATTTTAACAATCAAGTTTCTGAGAAAAGGTTATGTTGACTCGTTTCGACCGAAGTCAGACCCATTGGGTCCGCTCTACAAGTCCCTTGGGTGGATGACGTTCATGGGCTTGGTTATTCAATTCCATTCGCCTCCTTTTTAAACCGCACTGTTTTGACCAAACTATTTACCATGTACGTTGGATCATCTTTAGGTCACATGTATGAACACATTTATCGACTAAATGTTAAAGTGAAACTATGAAGATAAGTGATATTAAGTTCTCTATTAGGTAGATAACGCCAGTTGGAATGTATAGATTATGGGCCGTTTGCATGAACAAATCATACACCCCTATCTATGCACAGCAGAAGTTCCCATGCGGAACATTACCCACTTACGTGGGTATGCACCAGCAGCACAAATAAGCCCCATTTTATGCAGCGCATTGGTAAAGCGGTACATATCTTTATGCCGCCCAGCTACAAGGTCTAACTGCCTAATGCACGGCATAGCTCTATGGAAAAAGTAATCATATAATACTTTGGCGAAGACGACGACAGATAATTTTAGATGAATAATAGGATTGAATCACAATGACTTGCCACTTGATTGTAAACATTATTAAAAAAACCCTTATATGATAGTACTTGATGTAATAATATTATTTCATAAAATAACATGATAATATAGTATTTTGATAGTAAAATAACAAGAGTAGACGGATGTGTGATATATTTGTTTTCTATATATTAGTTTTAGAGTGATTTTTACTATGTATATTAGTATATTATTATGCTATATCAAATATTATTATTACATAAAATTATATTAAAGAACACTTTTTATAACAATTTTGTGCCTGTTGATTGAATAATCATAATACAATTTGATATTAAGTTTTTATATTCGGTCTTGAGTACGAGACAATATTTAGTCAATGTTACAGTGAAATAGTAACTAGATGCAACCATTCTAAATAATATGCTGACAAATATTGGAATATACGACAAGCTATCATCAATGCATAAACCTAATTAAAATTGAAAGTGACATAACGTTATTTAATCAGCTGTTAATGTTTTTGTTTGATACAACAAAAGCCAGACAGTTTACGTGCAAAACTACACAGTGTGTGTACCGAAACCGTGTTTATCGCCTTCACAGTCCGTGCACTGTTACTGTCAGTGTAAATATTTAACCTTCGACAGATGCGCGTCACCCATTGCGTGCGCAGTGAGAGTGAAAGCATGGAACAGTCCATTATCACGCTGCATTCCGCAGGCTAGCTCAGCGGAGACTATTTTCGGTTAAGACAAGCTCATGCATACCAACCCAAGCACCGTCTAAACCACAGACTAGCTAGCCCGAGCATAGCGCCTATGCTGGACATACGGTAGTCCATGTTCATGCATACGGCCCCAGACTACAAGCGTTCTTTGGAACAGGCCCCCAGGCCCATGTGTCACAATAGTGTCGTACTGTAGTTAGGGTGTAAAATTGGGGTTTACATGATTTACACCAAGTCAACTGGTGCAGTTCTTTCGTGAAAGCAGACTTGGTTACTAGTATTTGTTAATATTTTGTAAAGTAGCATATTTACCCGGCTCGGAGAATAGCATATCTTGTAGATCCATCAATGGCATCACAAGAGACTGGACGTATCCCCTCTATACCTGACGTTAGAACAGCGTGTTCAGTACAACAATACAACACCAGCTAACAACAATACAACACCATCTAGCAACAGTACAACACCAGCTAACAAAAACACACAATCAGCAATCAACAGTACAATACCGGCTAACAACAATACAACACTGGCTAACAACAACACAATAACAGCTAACAACAACACAATAACAGCTAGCAACAATACCAGCTATCAACAACACCAGCTATCAACAACACAATACCAGCTATCAACAACACAATACCAGCCATCAACAGTACAACAGCTAGAAACAGTACAACAGCTAGAAACAGTACTACACCAGCCACCAACAGTACAACAACTAGCAACAGTACTACACCAGCTAGCAACAGTACTACATCAGCGAGCAACAATACACCAACGGCTAACAACAACACACCACCAGCTCGCAAAAATACTACATCAGCTAGCAACAGTACAACACCAGCTAGCAACAATACAACACCGGCTAACAACAACACATCCCCGGCTATCAACACAACACCAGCTATCAACAATACAACACCAG
Organism: Lepetodrilus schrolli; assembly: GCA_032361225.1. Lineage (NCBI taxonomy): Eukaryota > Metazoa > Mollusca > Gastropoda > Lepetellida > Lepetodrilidae > Lepetodrilus > Lepetodrilus schrolli. The sequence continues at coordinate 6,881 of JAUTBT010000073.1, read as the reverse complement.
CTTCAACAATACAACACCGGCTAACAACAACACAGCCCCAGCTATCAACAACACATGCATACATTTCAATACGGGATTGGACTGCGTATTGTTTTGTATGAAAACTGAAAGCATGAAGCGAATGGACTAACCCGTTCAGCGAACTACTAGATGTAGAGAAAAGTATTGTATTGCAGGGTATTGAATGTATTGTCGGCTCAACGCAGCCCAGCTAGGATCAATACACAACACCAGCTAGCAACAATACATACAACACCAGCTAGCAACACTACACCACCAGTTATCAACAGTACTACATCAGTTAGCAACAATACACAAACCAGCTAGCAATAATACACAAACCAGCTAGCAACAATCCACCACCAGCTAGTAGCAATACAACACCAGCTATCAACAACACAACACCAGCTAGCAACGATATACTACAATCTAGTAGCAATACAACACCAGCTAGCACATCCATATCAGCCGAGTCCTCAAATACGTCCTCAAACAAGTTATGAAGCATATCCGCAATTATATCCGCAACCAAGTCCTCAAGCATATCCTCAACACAAACATTAAACAGGGAGTCTTCAAAACGTTTATCATCGATCCTAAAGCAACATAAAAGAATTACATTATGTAATAGATTGTTTGCTTTTAATAAAACATGTTTTAAAACCTTCCGTTCATGAAATGCATCTCTGATGATCACCTGAATTTAGTAATGACATCGTGTAGGACAAGATGGAATTGTAAATGTAACCCTTCTAGCGTTGTAACTGGCAGCCGAGTCCAGGTGAAATGATCCATTGACCGGGTAATAATGTAGCACTATTATTAGTCTTTTCAAACATGGATTTGGTGTAATATAAATACGCACATTACATTTTTCACTTCTAACTGATTTTTCGATAATTGAAAGAACTGAAGAAATTGTACACATGATGACTAGCATTGGGGTAGATATCTTACCAGAAGTAACGGCTTTGAGCATAACCGTTTTTCCAAGGTGAATATCTATCGAGTCCAAACTATTTCCTACAACATCTATCATCTCCAAGGTGAAGGTGGACTGGCTGCTTTGTCCCATATTAGTCTGAATTTCAGTTGGAGCGATCAAGCTGAAATACAGTATAAATAAGCAAGTATGAACACTGGTCCCAGGTTACCAAACTTGCTAGTACTAATTCATTTAAATGTTACATTCGGATTTTACAACCAAATCTTTTCAGTATTCGTCCCTCTTGTATAATTATGTAGCTTGGGTACACATTCACAACTACAAGTATAATGTTCAAGATGTTTTTCAAACGTTTCCAATGATTTTAGTTAAACACAATTCCAGGAGTGTGATTATGGAGTTTTATCGTTGCTGGTACCAATAGGCCTACATAGATCATCTGACTTAAATCAAAAGTTGGTTTTCCCCGTTTTCAACAATTTGAGTTATTTCCCTTTAGTCCATTAAATAACAATATTACTGTACATTATTTAGTTTTAAGGAGCAACTGATTATTCCACAATAAATACTGCCAATAGATTGCTAATAAACTATCTAGAAAATACATTTAGTTCAGTTGACTGTCGAGATGTAAACACAAGATGGCTATTACAATGAATGGGACGAAAAGTAAGTGTTCCGAGATTGTCGAGTGAGTATGGAGTTTAACGTCGCTGCGGGATTCTTTCACCCATTTGTGATGACCCAAGATTGTCAACCTATAGAAGCGACCCACCCCGTCAAAATAGTTTGGTTGCTGCTGCTGTCAACACCTTTGGGACCAAATGTACAGGACACTGTGTAATCTTCCTCGTTCTGGTGGACCAGGCTTCCTGCCTCACCATACGACACAATCACCTTGACCGTAAACACCAGGGCATTGGCCCGCTTCTGGAATAAGGAAAACGGTAGATAGCAAATAACGCAAAATGCATCAATGCGACTAAGTGCAGTACAAAATCGCATGTGTGCATGGTCATCCGATAGATGCTACAGTCGGCTACTAAGATGCTAAAGTCAGCTAGTAACAGGTTCAAATGTCCAACAAGGGAAATACCATTTTGAAGTCGCATGAAGTGCAGAAGGCATTTGATAGGAAGAACATGGGTGGGCATTGTGGGGACTAAACGTATCAGACAGCGCAGACTGAACACCGAGCGCTTTACAAATATCACGAGTCCAAGCCACGAGGAAGAATTTCAAACTTACTTTGAAGACACATGGTTGCGATCCCTGATTTGGGTAAGAAACAGAGATATTGAAGTTGACCTCATCAGTGCTGGTGAAATCTACTTCCATTTCATGGGCACATATGGCCTTGGCCTCTACATTAAGGTCGGTGATAATGTTGATGCTAGCATCTTGAGCAATATCCGTTCCACACAGAGGTGTGACTACAACATAATATTTTGATATACTATTACGGCCGCTTCAATAGCAAAAATCTTCTGTTTTTGCAATTATTTTTGTTAATTGTTTTATATATGCAATATCATATGAATGAATAATTGCTATGAAGTATTTCCACATTACTAAAGAGTATACCTACCAAACTCATTAGGCCATAGTTACTCGATTCCGATTTTTTTCCAGTTTGGAAAATAAAAATTATGTTTATTATATTCTGCTGAGTGTTCTATATTTTGGAAAATAATAAATGGTGAAGGGACAGTTTTATAAACCATAATTGGTCATGAACAAAGACCAGCAGGAAATGAATGGTTTTGAAGCCAATTTGGATGCTTACTTGTAAATATGTAGAATAAAAGTATAATTTATAAGAATTACTACTATTGACAAGTAGTACTTTGAAAATATGTGTGAATTTGAACAATTTATATGCACTGCTGATTATAGCAACTGTTGACAATTATATTTATTTTCTATTAACCGACCATTCATAATCTCCAATTATTATTTGTATAGTGGACCGACCAACTGGCCAAAATATCAAATTATATACATTTACATTTTAATAACATGTAATGTATATTAATGGTATTTTTATATGAAAGGAGACACGGAATTCTTTACCCTCCGTTTTCTAAGTATTTGTATTGGGTATGAACAAAATGTGACAATTAATCATTCTACAATATAATTAGATATAAAATAGCCTAACCTTGAAGGATGTATCCTTCAGGAACAGTGGCTAAGCTTGGTGCCTGTGGAGGGAAATTATATATATGTCTATAGAAATATTGAGAGCGGTAGCCGCGGTGGCTTTGGCACTCGTTCAGTTACTGCAATAAAATATGTTGAAATCAAATAGTATACAGAATTTATACCTAGCGTTCATTGTTTACGGACTGGTACTTTGAAGTCACAGATCCACGTCAAACGGAGACTATGTTTATTGGTATTGCTACGCTGTGTGTGTGTGTGTGTGTGTGTGTGTGTGTGTGTGTGCGTGCGTGTGTGTGCATGTGTGTGCACATGCGCGCATAGAAACGACACTACCCGGCCAACGTCAAACGTGTTCTACAGCAATATCGCACATAAATGGGTCAAATTCTATTTTTAGACGTATCCCGTTTCAAGATTCTGGTCATAAGTTACACGGGGGCATGTGTGTGGCCGTTTTATTTACGTACCTTGCGTTGTATCGTGATCGATCACATGTGAACCATGCTGAACAACACGATTCATTGGAATCAAACAGAAATTTAAGCACACGATCTGTATTAACGGCATATTAATATTTTATCTGGAATTTAGTCAACCCAAGGCCTAATACTTGTATTAAGCTATCACCGGAATTTGGTAGATTCTGGGCAATTTTTGGAAATTCTAAAAATACACGTGACCCACTTACAGCCCAATTAGTGCTGCATGCAATACTGTCTGTAGAAATTTCTTTGAATGATGGAAATAATTACTATACATATGCAGACGCTCACAACACACGCCACGCCCACGCCCCCGCACGCACTCCCACGCCCCTGCACGCACACACGCACACACACACACACATGCATAAAACATGCATCTTTACTACACACACACGCATTAAACATGCATATTTACTACAGTATGTACTTACTACAGTACGTACAAATTAATGTGAATACTCACAAGGAACGTTATAATACACCCAAAAATCAGCAAGAAAGTCATGTTGCTGAAATGCAAAATAGCACGAAACAGGATTTGATTTGGAGGGATTTAATCAATTGCACGATTTCCATACTTTCTCGAAATATTTCCAATTTCTGTTCTATCATCTATGTAGGACCAATACAGCTGGTAGATGAACTACAGTAGATAAGACTTCGATTTTCCCACGTTCAATTTCAAACGCGATAATTCCTGTGTATTACGTCACATAATGTTGATCACGTATATCACTACAAGACTACTTTGAAGTTACGTGCATGTGAATAATATAAGATCAACCCAATACGCAGGAATTCTAGTGCTTGAAGTTGAGTGTAGGCAAACTATCGGCCTTTATTATATAGGAGTAAAAATAGGGAAGTTTAAATGAGATTCAAATCGTATTTCGAGCATCAAGTATGAGGTAGTTACGATACTAGTACATGGGACTGAAATACAATATTACTGTGAAACTGTATTATCGATGTATGTTCGAGCCATGATTAAAAACACTAAATGAAGCCTAGAACCAATAGAAATTATCAAAAATAAAAAATAAAATTAAGTTATATTAATGGCCACATATAAAATGTTTCCGAGATGCATTGACATCCAACTATGCGAAACAGTTTCATGCACGAGTGCGCAGCATTAATCAAGGTAATTTGTACCGATATGTGAACGTGACAAATTAATATCGGTACCACCGATTAAAGATATTAGCATTGTAACGTACAATTTGATTGTATGTCACCGCCTATATGGAAGTAATGCAACTCACCAGTTCTTTGAAACCTGATGACTATTGATAGCTCAACCGACACCACGTGATACTACCCACTTAAAGGAAGCCAGTGCACGTGAAGATCTTGCCCGTGCACGTGAATATGGTGCACGTGGTGGGAATATTGGTAGTGGTAGCGTTCCGGCGCATCGTACTCTTATTTATATTTTTAACGCATTTTAGAAATTACTACTCTTGGGTCCGGAAACATCCGTGAATGCAAGGAAATCTCTGTATGCCTGTATTTAAAATTTTGTGTAAGCATATTTCAATACAACTGTATTAAATACAAGTATATAGAGTACCGATTTATTGTTAAAAAATACATGCGCAATGCACTATAAGTACAACGTGAGTGTAGTATTAGACAGCATCGCGACACTGGCCAGACTGAGTGCTGAGGTGGGTACCACGCTATGCGCCCGTCCAGTCTTCAGCGAATACTCTTCCATGGACATGCTGTTAACGGGAAATATAATGTATACATATAAAACACGCACGCACGCACGCGCACACACATACACACACACACACACACACACACACACACACACACCCGGAGCCCGTAGAACTTTGGAAATATTAAGCTACATTTATATGTCCAACAAAGGCTAGTTAGTGACCCTTAATTCATTTTGTTGAGCATAAATGAATGTACATTTAAATGCATAGGTTACTCATTATTAGAAGGCAGAAGCATTAATAGGTATGTCCATCTTCAGGCACAGATGTTACGAAACCTCTCAACTCAAATTTAGTACGAGGATTTGAACAAAACTTTGAATTGAGCATGAGATCGTACTAAAAACGGGTTCGTAAATTTGGTTCATTGTTCATCTTTCTTTTATTGAAAGTAGAGGTGTACCGGGTATTATTTACCTACGTCCACTCCATTTACAGATGCATAGCGTATGTGTATACTCCTTCTCAGACATTTGTTATCTCCCCTTGAAGTATTATCTCCTTTTCATTATTCTCTTATCACGTCTTACAAAGAGCACTTCCGGACATGTTTTTTTGCCGTGGCAAATTCACGTTGTTTATGATAACGTGAGTGTGATCGTGAAGGAAAACGGCATTACTGCACTTCTGTTAACATTATACCGGAGTTTAAAAAATGTTGACGGTAGACCAGTGACCCTGCACAGATATGCAACCAACACTGACCAATAAACTGTTGAATCTCTGAAGCGGACGTGAATCCAACGGCTGAAACACGTTAGGAAACGCCATTCATACGGCTAACGTGGCGAAACACAGGAATCGGAAATATTATGTCTTGTTACTACTAGTATTTTGTTCAATGATTAAGAATAACTAAAATTCACAGAATTTTATTTGAATCAATAAATGTTTTCCTTCTCTTCTTAAACATGATTTCCGATGTATTTACCAAATTATGGCAAATATATAGTGTAGTCCCACGAATTCATTATTACTAAATAAAGTATTTGTTAGAATGAATGAAAATGGTCATCAACATCTGTATTCCACCATTTGAAACAAGAATTGAAGATTTCTGAAACAAAACTGATATGTTGAAATTAGTGGCAATCAAGCGAGTCAAAGATTTCGGAATCCTAAAACCAAAGGCCAATATTTACTTTTTCCAAAACGTTTTAAAAATCTGAGATTTGATAAACACTCACCAGCCATTGTGGACTTCAGCCAAAGAGGAAAGACTTATTGTGTCTAATTTTGGTCGGGTTTCTCAAAGAAAGACATAACAGTTAAATGAGATACATTTAAATGCACTTCACCACATGACTGAGTTTCAGTAAGTTGGCAACATTTGATAAAAACATTTCGATTGTCTCATGAATATGTGCATTTCATTAAAAATAACATTATCAACCAGCAGATAATTCCCAAATCCTATTCGATAATATTTAAGTCAATTGTATCTGCAATATACTATCTGTAATAATATATTATTTATAGTTCCCAATAATACCATTCTATTTTCTCTATATGAACTAGATCTCTATAATAATGATAATAATAAATAAACTCTGG
>JAUTBT010000072.1:0-11503 GCA_032361225.1 Lepetodrilus schrolli | reverse complement strand
ATGTATTTGTATCTGTCCTCCTATGTCGTGAATCACGACCGGAGTGTAATAAAAGTTTCAAGTTTCAAGTTTCAAGTTTCAAGTTTCAACTCACAGCCAGATTAAAGTTGAAAGACGTACACAATTTTCTCACACAATAGACTGTATATTTTCCAAAGACTAGCTTATTTGGAAAGTTCTCTGTGTCTGTAAGCTCGAGTATCCAGGTAACTATTAAGCACGTCTTCACATATATCTCATTTAATTAAGACTCTTGTTATCTTCGTCGTCATTATAAATATCAAACAGTGGATTCTATAAAGTGCTTGACACAAGCATGCTTTTAGAGCTATTCAATAAGTCTTTGTTTGATTCGAGGTGTCCATTATTGCACGTTGTTTGTTGGGATCCGCACATTTTTATTGTAACCCGGACCGATGTTATAATAATGCATCATAACTGGTAGTGTTATTAGTCTCAATTGCATTTATTAAACAATACAGCATCATATACATGTACATGTACGTAATCATTAATAATAATAATAATAATAATAATACTATTATAATAATCATGTGGATAGACGCATTGTTTAACAGAACCTGTGAGCATCCTAGTCGGAACTCGGCGCTCTATAAATAGATTATTATTATTTTATAAGTAAAATAATATGGAAAGCGGATCTAAACCCCAAATTATCATAATAATCATATCATAACAACCACAATACTCCTCCTCCTCCTCCTCCTCCTACTACTACTACTACTACTACTACTACTACTTTTACTACTACTGCTACTACTAATTATTAGTATTATTAGTAGTAGTAGTAATAATAATATTCTGTGTAATATTATAAATAGGATTCCAAGTGATACATTAATAAATCATGCCGAATCATTGTTTGTGATATAATGTTAATATGCAAATTAACGTTACTTTTCTCTCCATGACCACGATCCTATTAGGACACCTGTGCATTAGGTGTCCTAGAGGTTTCCTGTGCAGAACACCCAACTTTCAGACGTTGCTCCATAGATGTAGGGAGCCCGGCATCAATGTATGACACAATAACATTGTCAGCGTCTCGCCGTGTGTGTGTGTGTGTGTGTGTGTGTGTGTGTGTGTGTGTGTGTGTGTGTGTGTGTGTGTGTGTGTGTCAGATAACGCTGCCAAAGTTTTGAGATGGTTCTCCTGGATGCCTTGAATAACCGCGCAATGTCAGATTTAATGCGCATCCTTCTAAACGGCTATTAGCATTGCTACGTTGGACTTGTGTTAGCCTGGGCATTATTTCACATCTATATCAGTATGTGTATACAATTAATTATACGTTCCTGTAAAGGTAAAATGCAACATGTACATAACGATAGGGCATTGCATGCACGAGGAAAATGAAGGAATAAGCAGGATTCTCGCGTTTGAAGTTGAAAGTGGCAAGAATAACGATCTCTATTGCCTTACATTGACACTGTCTAATAACACTAGGTACCACATACGATCTTACTTTACGAAATGACGTCCAATTGAAACGTCAATATAAATTACACTGGTGATATCATTATAACGACAATGAATCTATGATATACATGTGTAAAATATTTCATCATTAACAATTAGGTGTGTATTAACATTTGCTATAATCCAAATAAATCCTTGCAAATAAAGAAAATATTTCCATTGAATTATATATTTCAATTAACAGTCCAAACGCATTGGTTAATTTGGTTTAGTTGCGCAACTCGTGAGTATGGCGGCAGATGATGAAGGCTGAAAGTGATAGTCGATTTCAAAATGTATATTATCATTACTAGGGTAACACCATTTCAATTCGACAGAACAATTGATGGAAATAGTCCTGCCTTTATTGGTTCTGGTTTGTGTAACTTGACCATTTCCATCATTAGTTACCCATACAGTCGCAGGGGACACGATCAAGCCGGTACCAGTCGTGTCAACGCTGATGTGTCTTGCGTATTCAGCAGGATTTGTGCATTGCTGTGAATTGTCTGTTGAACTGCCGTACTGAGGCTGACAGGCAGAAATTATCGGCGACATGAATGCTCTGTCTTTCAAATCTCCGTAAAGTACAATCAGTCCAATTAACTGTGAAATGCGCAATTTTGAGAATCGTAGGATTGTGTCACAGTTTGGTTTGTTGTTAGCCGCACAAGACTTATGTTGAAAATCTACTGTATTTGTATTTGGGTTCAGGGTGATGTATTCTTTCGGATTTGAGGTGATCATTTCATGACAATATATTTTCACTAAACTGGGCGAGCTTAACCAGTATTCGCCATCGCCATAAGAAGAGTTACAGTTCTTCACATCAATGCAAGATTGCATAGGCTGCCCACAGTATGCCAATGACCAGTTTCCATTATCGAGACAAAGTCTTACACCGGAAATACCAACAAATGAATATCCCTGTGAGCAACTGTATGTCAGATTTGAGCCCTGTTCCCAGATATCCTGAGAGTTTGAAGTCATGAATCCGTTTGGAACTGCAGGAGGTTGTAGACATCCCCTGTTACAATACACTTGTTCCCACTTTCCATCTGCCTTGCAAATAATGTCGCCAGATGCAAAGAAGCCCAAATCACATTCCAACGTTAACTTTGTTCCAGGATCCCTGCTAGTCTGTGCCAGATTCAGCTTCCCATTTTCAATATCCGGTATTTGGAGACACTGTGTAACACAGTTATATGGAGGATTACTCATTCTTTCAGGAGCACATTCCTGGTCAAGTCCACAACTATGACCTGAACAGGATCCTGCGATGGTCGTGGACCAGGGGTCAACACTGCTCGATACCATCTCCTGACCGGCCACTTCTTGTGTCAATGCGGACATGTTCAATTTGTTGAGATCACATGTACCCGCAGTCAGATTAAAGTTGAACGACTTGCACAAACTTCTCACGAGACATTCTCTGACACAATGCAACAGTCCTGGTGTTGTCAGAGTTAAGAATGTATCTCCATTGTTGACGACGCCTTGGTGTAAATGGGGAAAGTTGCTAAGATCTGAGCATATTTGTCCACACATCACCGGAACACAGAAACAAAAGAAGACATAACGGTATATAAGACATTTCACAGGATGGCGAAGAGCCATGTCTTCTTGTATGTCTGACCCACACACGAAGACTCAAGATTAACGCATTAAGTTAATGCATATAAGTATACACCGTGTTGTGTCCATGGAATCAATTGGTTGGTGATGCGATGACCACTATTGATATATTTATAATGTCTACCTAAAGTATGCAACCAGTCTTTTATATTTAATTTTAATAATGAATCTATTGACTGTGCATAATACATGTTTTATTGATTACAAAGACGCTTTTGACGGTAAACAGAGATCTCCTCTGGGATAGGTTATGGACTAGGGTATATCTGGCAACATGTTACATGCAATACGAGACCGGTTCCGTGGTGTAAAGCTTAGACCGTCCACCGGGAGAGCGGAAGGTCGGTGGTGCAAGCCCTGACTGTGTCATATTGTATAATTAAATAATTCATCGCCACGTATGAGTGAACGATTCCCGCTGTGACGTAAAACAATAAATCACTCTCTCGGTGGTGCAAGCCATGACAGTGTCATACCAAAGGACGTTAAAAGATGGTAGTTGTTGTCCGCCTGCTTGGCGCTCAGCATTAAAGGGATACCCATGTTCAACTCCGACAAGTGGTATTTCAAATGTGATAGCAATATAAAGACTGGTGGACATCCAGACAATAATATTCATCGCTCTCCAGCTCCATGCCGAGGAGGGTCCTGTCTGCCGAAATCTGCTAAGCTGGAAGGCGACTGTCAAAGCAGTAAACACTCACATAGGCAATACAATCATTGTACGAAAATGTATCGGTACAAGTTAACTAACATGAAACTAACGTCTTCCCAGGGCTGTGTCATGTCGCAAAGTTTATTTGCTGTTACTTAAACGATCTAGCAGTAGAATTGAAGGGAATTAAGCAACTGCGGTATTCAAATTGACGATGTTAGTATTGCTGTATTATTGTATGCTTATGATATTGTTTTATTATCCTCGGGCCCTGATAACCTACAATGTATGCTAGATATACTGTACCGCTGGACCAGGAAATGAAGATTGACCGTGAATTGGAAATAAACAAATATTGTACATTTCAGGCAGAAAAGCGTGAACAGCAGAGCGGTGTAAGTTTATGTGACGATACGCCTTTAGATTATGCAGATAGCTACCGGTATCTTGGACTGTGGTTTCACGTGCATTGTGATATGAGATATGCGGTGAAAGTGCTGTAAAGTCTACATCTCGTGCATTGGGCTTCCTCACGCACAAGTCTTATTCACGTGGGGAAATGCACTACAATGTTTTTACAAAACTGTACGAAAGTATTGTTCAGTCTGTATTGACCTACAGTTCTGGGGTATGGGGGATCTGCAAGTACCTTGAAGTGTATACTGTGCAAAATAGAGCCTGCCGTATATTTATGGGCGTATCTAAAAACTACACCCAACCTTGCAGTTAGAGGAGATATAGGGTGGTTAGACGCACAGATGAAAATCTACATTGAATCTACCAGGTTATGGTGCCGTCTCGAACGCTTGCTAGCAAATAGGATAACTCACAAAATTCACAACTGGTCAAAATCCCACAGTAAATCCTGGGAGGATAAGGTACAACTTATTTACCGTGGCCTAGGAGTAAGTAACATTTTAAAACCGAAAGGTATGTCATCATCATTGGTCCTTAAACATATAACCATTGAGCTAGCAGCTGTGTTTTTAAGCAAACTGGTACGGAGGTGTACATGCAATGCCAAAGCTTAGAACGTATATACTTTTAAAAACAGAATAAATAAATAAACTTATGCCACGCTATAAAAAATCTATTTTAGCTTCACTTAGATGTGGTTCCCTTAAGTTAGAAATAGAAACAGGTAGATTAAATAATTAATCCATTCCCCCTACTGACCGCTTTTGAAAATTATGTCCCAACTGCGTTGAAAATGAACAACACTTTCTAATTGAATGCAATTCTTCTTCAATAATCCCTGGTCTACAAATACTGTCTACATATCGATTTACAAACTCTAGTAAATAATAATACTTATATTACTTGTGTCACATGTTTGTCTGCAGAAGGTTATTTTATTAATATTTTACGTGTAAAATGGTATGTGTGTATGTGTGTGTGTGTGTGTATGTGTGTGTGTGGTCTGTGCATGTGTGTGTGTGTGTGTGTGTGTGCGCGCGCTTATGCGAGTGTGTGCATGTGTATATGTAGGTATGCATCCATCTACCTTTCTATTACATACATTTCAATTATTTTAGATACTTGTTAAAGGAAAAAATAAATAAATAAAGAGAATAACAACAACCTTTTAGAAGCAATATTTCATATGCTAGTATTGGCGGCTCTTCGGCCTAATGAGGCCTTGCATGTCATTATTAATTAGCTGGTCATGGCCACTGGGCTACTGTCTGAGGCATTGTCTAGACTCGTACGTTTTACTTGTACCACCAACGTTCATATTTTCCCTCGCTTTATATCGGGAAATATTAATTGCAGTCTCTCGTTTCATAAGGTAGTGCATTAATATAGTTTACGTTAATATACATGAACATTCCCAGTTTGGAATTATAGGAGTACGCTCTGGATATAGATATAGGTCAAGCATTACTAGTAAAAAATCCATTAATCGTTTATAGTCAATAGTTACATTGTTCAACACCTTTCCACGTTAGGATTACGATGTGTAAAATAAGTAATACTTTAATGCCTGAACGATTATTGATAATTATGCTTTATTCGGGAATATTTATGTCACTATTTAAATCCCTCGAAGCGAACTGTAACTGCCTAATGTACGAGTCGAAGTATAGACCATATATCTTGATTATTTCAGTCATTCATAGTCATGTTTGAAACATTGTATCTGTTTATGATATCTAAACTAGTTCATGCTTGAACATGATGAAAATATATTGAATCTACTGCAAATCTATACCATTTACTTACTATTCGTATTTATAATTTCGATTTTGTTAGAATTTTTGATCGTATCTAGGATTCGTTCCTGCCCCACACTGAATCACAAGCTAAAAAGATTGTGGTCTCACCTTAGGCAAGTGGTTTAGTTCGATAGCGCCTGTTCACCCAGCAGAGAATGGGTACCCGGAAGGATGATATGGACATGTGAATGATAACCTTGTAGCGCCTTGAACTGCAGTTTGGGTTGTATACTGCCCAGGGAGTTGAGAAGGAAATTGAGTGTACACATATCCATTTGCCGGGGTGATAATTTAGCGCTATGAGCATGCCGCTTTCGAGCGTGGATTTGGCGCAAAATAAATGTTCACATTATTATTAGTTTTCTTGTTCTCTTGTTCTCCTTGACCAGACTAATCACATAATAGAACGTAGCATTCGTTATAGACATTTTTCATTCATTCATTTTATTTCCTCTAAAACTACGAGGTACATATAACATATACATGATAAACAAATAGTATAAACATGACAGGATATAGGCGTGAAATAGTAAAATAGTGAGTCGTGATATATTACATTTATATAACTGAAAGCATTCTGTATAAACAAGATCAATCTAGGAATATTTCTTAACTCGGATATTACTTTAGAATTCACGATTCTTTGACGTACGTAGCCCTATTGATTAATTATATATCAATCTAGATGATATGTTCGTGACTGGATAGAGGTTGCGGGTATTCTATTACATCAGATAGTGATCAGATAGTGCAGTGCATTCCTAATGTCTACTAGATTATTCAATAACTATAAAATATTTTTAAAGTAGTAGGCCCGATTGGTATGGCCTTGCTTTCTCAAAGCAGGAAAGCACTCGAAGCAACCTTCACAGCAAATATGCGCTTTCCTAATTCTATAATTTCTTGATCAAACCTATCTAAAACATTTGTGGTTAGAAATATTATAATAGACAAGCTGATTCATTCAGCTGGCACCATGTGCGCCCGTTAGCCTATATCTTTAGATTATTTCAGGAATTTTCATCAGTGCGCATGACCGGTTCTTTACTTCATAGAGGGTTAAATAAATATATGTACACACTTTTTTTTCTCTCTATTTGTGCGAAGTTAAATATACTGACAGCCGTTCTGATCTACTCATTAAGAACTTTGGCAGCGACTTTTCCCAAGCCAGCAGGAATGCAGGCAGAAAATCGGGGAGGGACAACGTAGAAACGTTAAAAGTGTGGATGGTTTCTTTAGACTGCGTGAAGAGGGCAGTTATTTCATTGTTACATGTTGCTACGTAAATATCTTGACTGCATTCTAAATGTCACTTTGTAAACTTTGCGTGGCATATTATTGAAATATTCAGTAATCTACATCATTAGCTGGTCATTGTTTCACGGCGCACGTGACAGTTGTTCAGCTTTCCATTTATTGACGGCACCCGTCAGCCAATCAAGCATGATTAGAACATAGCATCTAACAGCTGACGAAGCATTGCTATGTTCTGATAATGGGCGTGGCTCGATTTTCTATTCTTAAAAACAATATGCCATTGCCTAAAGAGTGAGTGAGTGATTATAGAGTTTAACGTCGCTGCGGGAATCTTTCACCCATTTGCGACGATTGCGTAAAGAGGTAAGATAGGGAATAATGGTCACTATTGAGGTTATTGCATATTCTTAAAGAGCAATCTTTCCCCAACGCGTGAGTTTTTTTCTTCAGATTGTTTAGTCATCGAGAAATATATTTATTTTCTATCCAAAGACACCTACCCTCAAAAATGCCGGCCGCACCGGAATGTTTTACGTCACAGGTTTCTGTGTACACATATACCCCTCACAGAAGCCAAAATGGTGTTGTTATAGTTCTACCAGCTGGTTAAATTACCGCGTAAGAACAATTGAGCTCACGATACATTACATCTATCTGGTTAATCTATCGGCAAGTGGATGTTGATCCGTGATAGAGAATAATATTGACAGCAGTGATTTTGTTTCTCGGTGTTTGATGTGAGCTGTTGACGTAGATCTCTTGGTCGACATGTGCATGATGAATGAAACGACATATTGCCACTCCGAGTTTCGGTTTTATCTGTGATAGGGCAGTATACAGGGCCTAAACGGTTCCATAAAACAGACCCGACAAAAGCCAATGCTGGACTGCCTCGGATTTGAGTGCATACCAGTAGGTGTCCTCTCCGACGTCCGCGCGTCTATATTTAGAACAGAGCACTGATGGGAAAGACCTCCTTTGCATTGGCGATACAGCAGTGTCTTACAGTTTGGATATATTTTCTTTTTCATATTTTGTATTAATATTATTTAGAAAAATAAAATAAAAACATATACAAAATATATATATATATATATTAAATACTTGCAAGTATGCTCTTGCCTCTTTAACATGGGAATCATACGAAAAGGAAGGGAAATGCCCTCTTTTTAATGAATATTTCGTAATATGCCATGGACAGTTTAAATGCTTAAATGAAATAGATACAAAAGACATTGTTTTAAAAGCATAAAAGCATACTGGCAACATAAAATCTTTATTATAATCTTTGATAATAATTGCAAATTTTACTGTTTCTACATTTGTCCGTCCCAGATTTCTTCCCAGCTTTCCTGGCAGACATTATACATTAACGTCGTACATTATGAGAAATGACGTGGACATGCTTGCGCGGCGAGTCTCGCCAAAAATAGCGTCCAGAATGCCAAATTGAAATAATCACTGTACCAATTAAAATTTGAGTTTATATGGTTAATTGTGGATGCGAATCCTTTTTACATATTCGGTTCGATTTTTTTTTTAACATGTACGGTTAAGAATGCTTTTCAAACTTACGGGTAGTCTTTTTCCTTTTACGGGTAAGCAACTAACGGGCGATTTCACACTTACAGTTCCCAGATATCCCGAGAGTCTGAAGTCGTTCCAACAGTTGCTAGAATCCAAATACATCCTTGCAAATTAAGAAAATATTTCCATTGAATTAAATATTTCAATTAAAAGTCCAAACGCATTGGTTAATTTGTTACGCAACTAGTGAGTATGGCGGCAGATGATGAAGGCTGAAAGTTATAGTCGATTTCAAAATGTATATTATCATTACTAGGGTAACACCATCCAAATTGGAGAGTACAATTGATGGAAATAGTCATGCCGTTATTTGTTCTGGTTTATTTAATTTGACCATTTATATCATTAGTTACCCATACAGTCGCAGGGGACACGATCAAGCCGGTACCAGTCGTGTCAACGCTGATGTGTGTTGCGTATTCAGCAGAATTTGGGCATTCCTGTGAATTATCGTTTGCACTGCCGTACTGAGGATGACAGTCAGCAATTAGCGGAGAAATGAATGCTCCATCTTTTAAATCTTCGTAAACTACAAGCAGTTCAGTGAAATGTGAAATGTGAAATTTTGAGAATCGCAGGATTGTGGCACAGATTCCTTTGTTGTTAGGCTTGCAAGACGTATATCGTAAATCTACTGTATTTATATCTGGGTTTAGGGTGATGTATTCTCTCGGAGTTGAGGTGATCATGTCATGACAATATATCTTCACGGCGTTGTTGCCTAAGTCAGGAGAGATTAGCCAGTATTCGCCATCGCCATAAGAAGAGTTACAGTTCTTCACATCAATGCAAGATTGCATAGGGTTTCCACAATATGCCAATGACCAGTTTC
Source organism: Lepetodrilus schrolli (assembly GCA_032361225.1). NCBI lineage: Eukaryota > Metazoa > Mollusca > Gastropoda > Lepetellida > Lepetodrilidae > Lepetodrilus > Lepetodrilus schrolli. The sequence goes on along the minus strand of JAUTBT010000072.1, from coordinate 1,839 downwards.
CATTATCGAGACAAATTCTTACACCGGAAATGAATATCCCTGTGAGAAACTGTATGTCAGATTTGAGCCCTGTTCCCAGATATCCCGAGAGTTTGAAGTCATGATTCCGTTTGGAATTGCAGGAGGTTGTAGACATCCCTTGTTACATGACATTTGTTCCCATGTTCCATCTGCCTTGCAAACAGTATCGCCAGAAGAAACGAACCCAAAATCACATTCCAACGTTAACGTTGTTCCAGGATCCCTGCTAGTCTGCGCCAGATTCAGCTTTCCATTTTCAATATCCTGTATTTGGAGACACTGTGTAACACAGTTATTTGGAGAATTGTTTGTTCTTTCAGGAACACATACCTGGTCAACTCCACAACTATGACCTGAACAGAAACCTGCAATAACCGTGGACCAGGGGTCAACACTGCTCTATACCATCTCCTGACCGGCCACATCTTGTGTCAATGCGGATATGTTCAATTTGCAGAGATGACATGTACTCGCAGTCAAATTAAAGTTGAACCACTTGCACAAACTTCTCACGAGACATTCTCTGACACAATGCAGCAGTCCTGCTGATATCAGACTTAAGAATGTATCTCCATTGCTGACCACGCCTTTGTTTAAAAGTGGAAAGTTCCTAAGGTCCGAACATATCTGTTCATATATACCCGGAACAAAAAAAGACTCATAAGACATTTCACAGGAAGCCGAAGAGCCATGTCTTCTAGTATGTCTGACCCACACACCAAGACTCAAGACTAAAACATTAAGTTAATGCATAGGAGTGTACACCGTGTTGTTTTAATTACATTTACTCAATTGGCTGTTGATGTCATCATGAAAACACTATTCCTGTGTCTTCTATGCAATTGTGTTAATGCATCTAATGCCAGTTGTATTGAATGCCTTTCTTCCCTTACTAATGAAAGGTAGCTGTGACGTGTGAAGAGTAATTCCCACTTGTCAGTCAGTGATCTTGATGTAGTGTTCTCCAATGTACATTGTAGTCTGGAATTTGTATTGTCAAGTAAGAATAGAAAGCCTCCTAATGTATTAGACTTAATGTGTGAGTGTGAGTGAATTTTTGTTTTACGTCACAGCGGGAATCTTTCACCCATACGCTATTAGACTTTAATAAAAAGCAAAATTTTCTTATAGGTTTCCTTCATTTGTTTTTATTAATGAGACCCTGATAAACAAGACTTGTACGTCCAACATTTTTATTCTGTATTCTATTGATGGTAGGAATGTTAAATAATGTATAGATACAGTCATTAATATTATCAGTGACAAACTAGTTTCTGTAGCTGAAAGCACATTTGGTCTAAAACTATAAGCAATTAGCAATAAACGTAAACGTAGACCATAGTTTGATGGTAAATGTAAATTAGACCGGGAGCATGTTCATAACATCTCTCATAATGTATGATGGCCAGGGAGATGAAATTTATGGAATTATGTATAAGTACTATTATCGGCGATTTCCCGAAATATGGGTATTGCAGTGCGCTTAATAAATGTATAACACAGCACTGAAATCGCCTACAAATGCAACTTTGAGGCTGATTTGGGCAACATTAAGAAAAGAACAAATGTGTTGCTTGAAATAAGTCTCGAATGTGTCCCCCAATGGAACTAAGTAACATTTCATCAATCCAGTTGAGGCGAATCCCTTTTAAATATTCGGTTCGAATCTATTACATATACGGTAAAGAATGCCTTTTACATATACGGGGAAAAAGAAGGTAAGCAACCTTTTACACTTATGGGGCCGGCTCCGTGGCGTAATGGTTAGAGCGTCGGCTCGGAGTGCGGAAGGTCGCGGGTTCGATCCCCGGTCGCGTC
>JAUTBT010000071.1:0-11503 GCA_032361225.1 Lepetodrilus schrolli | reverse complement strand
GGTGATAACCTACACGGTGACATGTGCGTGGCTGTTGTTTTATTTACGTACCTTACGTTGTATCGCGATCTATAACGTGTGGGCCATGCTGAACAACGTGATTAATTTTCTGAATCGAACAGAAATTTAAGCACACGATCCTTATAAACGGCGTATTAAGATTTTTTCTGGAGTTTAGCCAACCCAAGGCCTAGTACTCGTGTTTGGCTATCACCGGAATGTGGTAGATTCTGAGTAATTGTTTGAAATTCTAAATATAAACGTGACCCACTTACAGCCCCACTTACAGCTCCTAAACTGTTTGCGCAAGTTTCCTTCTAGATCTGTACTCCTAAACTGTTTTCGCAAGTTGAAAGATGTCATCATTTAATAGGACCCACAGTAATTGATACTATAAAGCCTATCCCACACCATATGACGCGACCAAACTGAACTGGACTGGATGGTCCAGTCGCGTCGTATGATGTGTTATGAAATATTGGTCGTCAACGACTGATTTTTCGTCGCCAACGCCGTTTTGACACGTACCACAATGTGGTTTGATGAATAAAATGTTGAACTTGAACTTGACACAATACTACTGGACCCTAACCCATTATTATTTCATGTGATATGAACGTTTAAATGGTGGAAACATTTTGGATGGAGGAACGCGAGAACGAACTCCTATGTTGGAATAAAAGAGGACATAATTGCAACCGAGAGAGAGAGAGAGAAAAGGGAGGGGGAACATTTCACATTGTGTGAGGTCTAGAGCTGCTTTTGCAAGTTTAACTTCTTGTTGAAAGTATAATCTCTATTGCGAAATGGTAGGCCTATGATCAATTAAAAAGTAACACATATACTATGTGTGTAACACACACATATAATATATGTGTTTGCTTCTATGGATACATGTGCAGGAACTTTGTATCATAACAGAGTGTTAACAGCGATTTCTACAGTATTTCAGTTGTCATGGTGATGTTTGTGGGTATAATGGAAAGTGGGCAATTATCACGTCTGGAAAGGAAATATAGATCACGTGATCATGGCAAGACTGGTCATGTAGGCTACCGATTTCTGTATGACAGCATCATTTTAGCCCTGTAACCCGTGTGCATATAAATATACTAGCATTACCAACTGATTATTCGGGTTTTACCGAATGCCTACAATCACAGATTAAGTTGTCGTTTTGGACCGAATTGAAGTTTAAAATGCAAAATGCATGCACTTAGCATACATATAATCGCTTTTGTACCTCAAAATATCTTTTCACTGCTGAAGGATAGATAAAAATCCATTGCAATTTCCAGTAAAACCCGAATAATCAGTTGTCCATTTTCTATAGTCTAATAGACTAAGGGGAATAATTGAGCACGGTCAAAATAACCTTTCACGACTACTGGTACCAATAAAGCTACGTAACTATACATATTTAAAAATAATAAAATATATAAATATTGAAAACCAGTGGGATATGTCGAAAATTAAGCTGATTAATCAATATTATTGTGTAGGCACATCAAATGTACAATACGTTCATGTAAAAATACGTTTGACCATGAAATATGTAAACAAATTTATGCATATGCTTTCAATTTAGGATTGAATAATGTTCTTGGCATTTTTGGTCAAAATCATATAATTTATTGATTGTTTATCTGAGATGGTATGACAAGATACATAAACTATTAATACTGAAAGATTTATTTTAACCTGTTAGTGTTATACATAAATGCAAGTGTACCAATGCCATGCTACAGAAGAGATCCAAAAATAGAAACGGTGTTTTCCATTTCAGATTGTATACCGAACAATGATCTGCATGTGTTCCCGTAAACACTGTTGTATCATATAATAAAGCAATACGACTATAATTAGCATGATTATATCATATCATCTTATAATATGTATGTTAAATACACTGCTTGCATTTTCTGTGTTAAGAATTAGATAAGTTTAGCAACAACTAAGCTAATGTCAAAATCATATTTCGTATTGCGATTCAACTTTTCATAAACTTATATGTTGTAATGGCTGACGTGGCGGCATGTACGACAGCCAAGTATTTTATTGAAGCGAAAGTCGAAAGCATGATGCAAACTCTTGTCGATAAATAACCAACACGAATAGCTATTGCATACCTACATAAGAGAAATTGACCACATGCTATAGGCCTATGTACATTCGTCCCAATTTCCAAATATAGGTGATATTCAGACCAATTATACATTCTACAGCCGTTTACCAATATCCAGAAGGTTCACAAATTGATCAGCGGTTGAAAGCATCGTCTGCTAGTTACAAGTACTGCCTCAGGAAAGGTAATGTGTTACTACTATGTTATTATTATTATATTGTTATTATTATTATTATTACTTAATACTATGATCGATGTGTAAACAGCTGGTAAATAATAATGTCAGGTTGTTGGGTTCAACAGTGGTGTATCACTGTTGGTAGTAATATTAATAATAATGTAACTAATCATGGTAGTTGTGTTTTGTGTTTTTTTTTTAAATTATTAAATAGGATTAAAACAATTCTGACATAACATGTCATAGTTTGGAATATATTATTATTAATATCCACATGATCCAGGCAACACATGTTTGATGCCATGATCTTTGCAATGACTGTCTGTAACTGGATACACTCAGTATGATGAGTGATGCAAATCATTATAATTACCCTCAATCAAATAGTCTGTTGTGAATATGGTATGATAAACGTGATTAAGTTAATGGTGGGTCTAATTGTAACAGAAAGATATAAGATGACTAATCAACCGTCGACACATGATCTAGTAAACCTACTAACATGATTAACATATTCAGATGGAAATTGTCTACAAACATACAACTGATTATGTTCCAACAGATATTATACACATGATATTAGACATGTTAGATCAGTAGATGAATATGCGATTATGTTACATCTGCTGTTGATGGTATATTTGGCAACCAAAAACCTGCCTATGGTTCAATGGTAATTTTAATTCATGATTTCATTATGTCTGCTTTAAATTGAGTGCAATCATGTTGAAGTTCACCTGCTTTTAATTTTCATCATGATCATGTAGATAACAAAGTATATTGATTCGTTATGATTTCAGATCCATCAAGTTCATATTGACATCGAAACATTGACATCAAATTCATTGACATTGGCCCACAGAATTATGTTGCTGCAGAGTATTAAAGCCATGAACCTGCTTGTTTTGGTCCTGTTCCTGGGCTGTGCCTTCTACAGTCTGCATGTTCACAGCGAGCCTCCCCCCGACAACAGAGGCGCCTTGACCGTCGTAGAGACACAAGATGATGAAGATGGTAATTATGACCTTTACCCCTCTCCATGCTGAAGGCAACTGGAGATGTCCTAAAGGGCTGTATATGTGCCTAATCCAGCAGGGAGAGGGTTAATATAGTTTGCAACAGATGGCTGGAATTATTTTTTGACAAGTGATGTTAAACAATTCTTGCATTCATTTTTGCAGGAGTATAATCTTTTTATTTATTTTTCATGCATGCAACATCATGTTTGTACTTGTAAAATTATGGTTGAATTACCAAAAAAAATGATAATTATGTACCACAGATGGTATTGTGTCTGTCGAGGACAACGATTCTGAAGTACAGAAAGGGCCACAAGAATATGATGTTTTCTACCCGACGAAGGAATGGAAGACTGTTAAGCCTGGTAAATAATCTTATTAAATGTGTGCTTATTTCAAATTAATTTTAATGTAATTAATTTAAAAGAATAAATATTTGTTTAAATGATTCTAAGGACACATAATATTTTTATTTAATGGTTTGTATCAATGTGCCACAGGTATTGCAGGTGTCCTCCTACCATATACTGACAAACCACATACAAGGGAAATAATTTTGTAAATCCAAACTCGAAAGCAACAATATATTCATTTACTGTAACATTTGAACCTTGAACCTTTAATTTGTATCTTCCCACTGAGCATCCAAATGAAAACATAAGCTTAACCATGTTAATGGAGGTGAAATTGTGAATTTGTAAACAGTTCTGAATTGATGCCTTCTTGTGTTTTCAGGCCAGGCAATACCAAGAGGTCTCCACGTGAGACTAAACATGCAGACCGGGGACAGAGAAGCAAAGCTGTTGGAAGGCCAGACTGGATACAAATACTGGGAGTCTGGATCCCATCAAGGTGTGTGACAGTCTACACATGAATAAATGTACATCACTACATACACAATAAACCTTACAAAGGGAGGAAACTGTTTGTATTTATCAATTATCTCCCTTTGATCAGAAGTTTCATAGAAGATGAAGCTAGAAATATAACTTGAACTATCGATTCTTTCCATCAATAGTACTGTACCCTAAACTATCGATAGTTACGATAGTGTACTATTTTAAACACTATTTTTTTTTAAATAGTTGAAAATCCTTGAGCATTGTTTAACAAGATTTTGATTTTGTGATTAAATCAAATGATAACACTATTTATTGTCTTTCATTTGATTTATTTCGGACCGGTAAACTTGTCCATCTTTAAAAGACAGTTTTTGGTTTTTTTAAACTCGCAATAGTAGCACAATTATTGCAATACATCGTATTACTATCGCAATATTGTTTCCAATTATCGCAATAGTATTCCAATACTAGTAGTAGAATTGGACCCATTAGTCACCCCTAGTTATATGTGTATTTATTTTCAATCTTTTCCATGACAATCAATAGAATTATTTCTTTCATGGTTTTCACTCAAATATAACCTGCCATCATGTGTATATTTTGCTATGCTTCAAGATATAGTGTCACATTTTCGCCATGTACCATGATGCAGATATGTTACCCAAGATGGTTCTGAGTATTGAACGTATATGTTTATGGTGTTACTCCATCCCAGGTATGGTCAACCCTGACAAGAAGGCGTTCACTCGTGAGGAACTGAAGCGAGCGTTGAAGGATTTCAAGTCTAATGTTGATGGTGGAGGTCAAGACGTAAAGGTAAAATATCTCGCTGCTCTTGTCATCATGTTGCCAACCTGGGCCCCATTCCACAGAATGATAATAACGCTATGAGAGTTGAACCCAAAATTCTCTGATATATATTTTTTTATCTGCTGATTTCATTGGAGTGTATCTAAAGATATCTAGGATGATGTGGACCCATCAACATTGAGTAATTTGAAATATTCAAGATGGCCACCACAGACCTGAAAATTCATTGAAAATAGTTTAGTTTAGATGGATTTGCCTTTATGAAGAGCAGAACTATTGCTAAAATGTCTTGTCAAACCTTGGGGGCCCATTCAATAACTTCGAGACATCGTGTCATTCAAGACAAGAAAGTTGTCCAAATAAAAGATAAATAAAAAGAAAAATGAATGCAGATTTCACCATACATATTTATTCAACATTCAACATAAATAAAAGTAAAATGTAGCATTTACAACTCGTAATAAATCATATTGGGAATCATGCTTGGCTATGACAGCTAGTTTCCTGGATAAAGGGTGTTTAAAAAACTCCAATTATTATATGGAAAACATTCTGACACAAGTTGCATCCAAGGCCATGCACCATTCAGTGAAAAGCACAGAAGTCATCCATGCAGTCTTTTTGCTCTTGTATTGACATGGGAGTGATTTGACATTCTTAAAAACATTGGGGCTTAGCTGATTTACCAATTATCAGGAGGGGCAACTTATCTGCCCCGCTCTGGTTGGCATGAACAAGAGCCATTCCTTGCTCTGTTTGCCGCCATGACATTTAACCCCTTTAAACTTTATTGTTTTTGTAGGCATTATCCAGTAGAAGACAGCTGTTTCATCAGCGTTATAAATTTGATCTGGTTCAAAAGTCTCTTAAAATTTGTTCATCCTCCTTACAACAACACTTGACCTCTAATAATCATCTTTCAAAGACCCGACGAGACTGCATTAATTGATTGTATTTTATGTAATACCTAATTCACCTTTTATAATTACCATTCAAATGACTGGTGAACAGGTCGTGGGCTACAGATTATTAACTGGGTATTGTTAGATAGTTGCAGATTTACAAGTTCAAGACAAATATGCAATATATATATATAGTATTTATGCGCATCAGGACCTGTATTTCACTTCGACTCATCGTATGTATTTTTATTATGAATTTGACAGAGGGGGGTCTAAATAATGCTAATTAAAGAAGGAATTTGTCGGGACCGAGAATGTGCTTCGACATACTTCGATGTTCGAGACTAAAGAGTTTGACACAACAAAGTTTTACTGTAATTGGGAAATTCAAACTCAACAAAGTTTTACTGTAATTGGGAAATTCTGTTTAAAAACACTATCTGTTATTGATACATCTGTAGCTTTATTATCTATTACTAAGATACAATTTACAACAAATTATAATAATACAGTAAGCAGGTATTTTGGTTACAATCTGTATTGATTTGCTCAACGTGATATGATCAATAGATTTCTACCTAATTTGTGGTTTTATCACGGCCATTTTTACTATGGCGGCCATATTGACTATTTTGCTGAAGAAACGTGTGTCTGTGTGGTGTGGTGTTTGTGCGTGTGGTGTGGTGTTTGTGTGTGGTGTGTGTGTGTTCGTGTTTGTGTGTGTGTGTGCATGCGTGTGTGTGTGTGTGTGTAACAATAAAATAATAATAATCATAATATAATTAATACCTGCCTACAGTCTGCAGCCAAGGTAAAGGACAAGTATAAATCTTACGACGAGCTGAAGAAAGACTTTGAGAAACTAAACATGGCCATCAAGACTGACGGAGAGGTCATCACTGAGTTGTATGAAGGCCTCAAGAAGGCTGGGGAGGACACTGCCATGAAGACAGTGGTTCTGGAAGAACTAGAATACCATCTCCATAAGGTGAGCAGGGTTAACATGGTACTGATCTGTGTTGATAGTGTACTTCCATTTCATCAATAGTTATTATACCATTCTATGTATTCAAACATATGTTTCAGTGTTAATCAGACTTTTTTGGCATGTTTTTCATGCTGCATTTCATTTTAACTCGTCCATAGTGTAATTAAATATTCAACATCTCGTATGGTTGAAAGACTCACTCACTCACTCACTCCTAGGTGTTGAGTGCCAGTGCAGGTAACCTATTTAAAAAGAAAATGCTGCATTACGGAGGGATTCTAATGAAAATACTTCTAAATTATATAAATCTATAGCATATTTAATGTTTTTAACTCAATAAATTACTCCTTAGACAGACCCATTTATTCTTAAAAAAACCCACACCAACAGTGGTATATTAGAATTTAGAGATGCAACACCTATCGTTTAAGCAAAATGTATTTACTTACCATCAGAAAATTGATTAATGGAAAGTTTAGCTGTTCACACAGATTCAAACCATAACAGGTTTTGAAATAATAGGAGCATTCAGGACTAAAATATGTAAATAGCCACGTGTACGTGTATGTTCCGTGTACAGATTGACAGTGCTGTGTTGTTCTGTGACCTGGGTGGGATGCCTATACTGCTGGCCTGTCTGAATGATACATCTCGTACAGTTCAGGAAACGGCAGCACTTGTGTTAGGAGGAGCTCTACAGAGGTAATTGCATTGGATTTACACCCGAGTAAAGTTACATATTTGAATAATATAGTTATATATATTGACTAATCTGTCTCGCTTTTTCTCTCATGGTCATACTTTTATTAAATTGGAACTGACTTAGAGCCTCTCTGTTTAACTCTCTCCATGTTGTGGGCAACCGGAGATGCCCCAAAGAGCTGTGCCTAATCCAGCATGGAAAGGGTTAAGCATTTTTTAGAAAGTATTAACTTGATACAATACAAGCATCTTCTTCATCATTGGTATTACCGGTATTTCTTCTTCATCATTGGTATTGCTATTTAATTTATATTATTATTATTATTATTATTATTATTATTACTACTGGTAGTAAATGTAGTAGTATTCTTTCCTCTCCTCTGTTTAGGCAAGTTAATGTCCAGCCCTGCATGTTTTAAAAAGTATTAACTGAATACATTACAAATAATTCTTCTTCTTCATCATTGATATTATTTCTTCTTCTTTGTCATTGGTATTATTATTTAATTTATTTTTTATTATTATTATTATTATTAGTAGTAGTAGTAAGTAGTAGTAGTAGTAGTAGTAGTAGTAGTAGTAGTGGTAGCAGCATTATTATGTTCTTTCCATTTTTATTTCTTAACACTTTTACTTCCTGAGCCATTATTCTGAGATAAAAATAAGGAATGTTCTCATCTTGTTTTCCAGCAATCCCAAGGTGCAGGTATCGGCCATTGACCATGGAGCCATGCACCAGCTCCTGAAGCTGATGTCTCTCAGCAGTTCCGCCTCCCTGCAGAAGAAGGTCCTGTTTGCCCTGTCCTCTTTGGCCAGACACTTCCCATTCGCTCAGAAGAAGTTCATGGAGCTAGGCGGACTGGCGCCACTCAAGAAATTGTTCGAAGACGCCAGCGTAGATTCTTGGAAACTGCAAATAAAAGCCATCACATTCCTGAATGATTTACTTTTGGAAAAGGTATGTTATGTTTAATTGTCCTGAGGTGAAATTAAATTGCACTCTCGTATTTTGTCAGATAGTTTAAAAGGTGCATTTAAATGCAGCAATAAGATTGGTATACATGCAGAAGTGATATATACAAGCCCAAATGTGGCAATGCGCAAAGTTCTAAAATCCACAGTTCCAGTCCACCCATCTGTGAATGGGTACCAGGTAGGATTAGATGGAATTGCGAATATTAACCTTCCAGCACCTGAATGGCCACTTAAGATGTATACTCCCCAGGGAATTGAGAGGCTATAATGAGTGCAAACTTATCCAATGACGGGTAATATTTGTGTACTGCTTTGAGCATTCACCCTGTGCATGGAGTCTAGTGATATATAAATACACATCATATTATTATTATTAAATGTGTATTGGTTGTAGTATTCTTTGACAATTTACATTTAACCCTCTCCATACTGGAGGCAACTGGAGATGCCCTAATGAGCTTTGTCTGTGCTTAATCCAGCAGGGAAATGGTTAATGGTATACACTGTTTTATTACCAGGACCTGAGTGAGAAGCATACAAATATAGAGAATTCAGTGGACATGGAGAGATTGCAACAATATAGGCAGTTAGTATCATATTGTTTTCCATGCTATACTTTTTCACCTGGTATAACATGTATCTACTGGTATCTGTACTATTTTCTCTTTCCCCTTAAATTCTTAGAGTTGTCTTATGTAGTGTGTACAGCATGGAATAGCCACTGTATAAATGTGCATTATTATTATTACTGTGAGGATTTTGTTCATCTAATTTTCCAGAGAAATTGGAATGTTTGTTTTTCATTACCCCTAAAATATATCTATGAATTGCACAAGACTGAGCAATTGTATAACTGACATAGCTGATGTTACACTATATTTCTGTTCAAGTCCTTTTTGACATTTCCACTGCTACTTGACCACCTATACATTCACTTTTAATGTACAGGATAAACCTGAAATCATCCATGCACGAAGGCGGGTGGTGCAAATTGATTCCTCAGTTGCTGAAGAGTGAGGACCACGACGCACGTGAGAAGGTGCTCCACGCCATGTCCACACTTGTGTCCGACTGCCGCAAGACTTTCACGTCCTCCGTCTCCGACCTCGAGAGACTGAAAAAGGAGTACGACCTCCTGGCCTTGGAAGAGAAGGCGGAGGACGGGGACGACTACTTCACGAGTATCGCCAATCTCGTCGCCACTATGTTGTCCTCTGTGAGGCTTCACGACGAATTCTAAGAGCAATCAACGAAAGAAAATAAGCTTGACTTATTAAACTTGTAAATGGTTTCGCTGGCATGGTGTTCCTCATATTGCCTAGCCCACGTGATATAACCCTGCTCTACTGCGGTAAAAACGAAGTAATGCGAAGTTCAGAGTTCTAATATACCCGAGAGGAGATGGGTGTTCCTTACATGTGGTAATAACCTACTTCAAGGACAGGTACATTGACCTTTTGCGGTCATGTAGACCTCAAATGTTAAAAGTTGTATAACCTATGTTTAATGAGCATTTGTGATATGTTAGCTGATGTCATATCAGAGAGAATGTGTATTTACTATCAAATAGGTTGTGATAATTGTGTTCTTGGTAAATAAATGGTGCTGGTATGAATGGGACTGAGAAACAGTTTACTAAGTGAGCCATGATCTGTATGAACAGTCATCACATTATATGACTGAAAAGCTATGAAATGTATTCACTATGAAAGAATTATCAAATCTGATGGTCTAAGAAGAGGACGGTATTGCCCAGTGGTAGAGTGTCAGACCTCTTGGCCATAGGTTCTGAGTTCAAATGCACTCAGGGACTCATATTTGTAAAAGTTGCCATGAACATGATGAAGGGATACATGTCTATGCTCTCCCAGTGCAGTGTTCATCAGTATGCATGCACCAGACAATGCTCATGTGTGTACCATAGGTATACCATGTGTACTATAGGTATACTATGTGTGCTATAGGTATACTAGGTGTAATATAGGCATACTATGTGTACTATAGGTATACTAGGTGTACTATAGGTATACTAGGTGTACTATAGGTATACTATAATACCACGCATTAAAGATGTCAGTTTCAGCCTGACATAAACTAACAAGATGTTAGAAAGAGCTATTAAAAATAATATATTATCTGTATGAAAGAATGATAGAATTATTTCAGTGGCTGAAGAACAACGCCGATGTAATATATGATGTGAGTGAATGAGGAGCTGTTTTGTTCATCGCTATAAAGTAAAATACGGGCATTGACCAACTCTTTTAAAAAACTAATATTCATATAGATTCTTACCGAAAAATGTACATAATGTATAATAACAATTATATAATATTGTCTCGTTGTTTGAACATGCAATTACAAATTTGAGTAATTGTAAAATGTAGCTTTGTGGTTTACAGATTTTAGCAGTTTTAAATTTTTTTTTAATATATCTTCCAGGTAATGTGAACACATATTTAACATTAATTAGAACTTGTTGTCCTTACGCCCTCGTGTGAATTATGTGACTACTTTACTGTGTGTTTTAATGATAATTTTGTTCAATGTATTACGTAGTAATTACGTTAAGCATGTATTTTTGTAAGTAAAGTTTAATTTGAGAAATCACATTTTCATACTAATCTGATTTATTTTTAAAGTAATGTTTTACTCAATGGATCACAATTTTATACTGATGTCTTCGCGATTCTTGCACTAATCTGAATAGGAAATGCACTGGCTTGGGAGGACGTGAAATCGGGTCTAATCCAGAAAATGTGTTCTTATTCTACCGGAAGGTTGTTCAAGTGCTTCCCTTCCGAGTTCCCTTTACTTTCTACCCAACAATTAGTAATTAAAGTGCAAATAGGCCACTGTATTCTGAAAAATGGATGGGCAATTAATAGCGAGCGAAGCCAACGTCCCGCAGGGACGTGCGAGCTCGCACTATAGACAACGCGTGTATACGAGGATCAAAATG
>JAUTBT010000070.1:0-11504 GCA_032361225.1 Lepetodrilus schrolli | reverse complement strand
AGGATAAAACTGAAATTAAGCACTTTTCATGGGAGGGCTTGAAATTCAAGGACTTTTCATTTCCGTACGAACCCTGGTAATGGTTCAGGTAGCTGGTTGAATGGTTCAGGTAGCTGGTTGAATGGTTCAGGTAGCTGGTTGAATGGTTCGACTAATCAAATGTAAATAATTTGAGGTAAACTTTTGCTTTATCATTAAATAGGTCTAGGACGATGCCTACTTAAAGTAACACTGTCAGTTTGTCATCATATATAGTGGCTTCCTACTGTTCTACAGCTCTGGGCGAGTTTTCGGCCTTCCTACAATGCTGGGTGAGGTAGGTATAACGTCACAAGGTCAATATATACCAACAAATATATATGCCTACCACATGGTGTTGTCATTTCTGTTTAAGTTCAAACTGAATATTTATGTCATTATTACCAATAAATTGAGTCTGTCTCAAATCTGTCGTTTTGCCATGGAACAGAAACAGTAACGAAGATAAAGGATACCCTAGTTATGTCTTCATAGTATCAAAAGTACTCTGTCAGAAGAATATCAAAAGTACTCTGTCAGAAGAATATCAAAAGTACTGGAGTATGTAGTACAGCAGTCAGAAGTACAAGTCGTGATATAAGTGAAAAAATCTTGAAAGCGACTCTAAACCCCAATTAAAAAAAAAAGAAGTCAGAAGTACAGTACTGCCAGTACAGTACAGTCAGAAGTATAGTACAGTCAGTACAGTACAGTAGAATCAGATGTATGACCAATAAGTCAGAAGTATGTAGTACAGTACAGTGGTCAGAAGTACAGTACAGTCAGAAGTACAGTACAGAGTTCACTTACTAATGCACAGTCAGAAATACAGTCAGAAGTACAGTGTTAACTTACTAATGCACAGAGCGGCCAGAAGACGTACTGCTGTATCAGGAGGATCACAATCGCCAAATATGGGCTGAAGGGCATAGTTGGCAAAGGTCAAGGCCACAATAGCTTGAGCTGTTGGCCGAATAATGATCAGATTTACCTGTAAATAAGAAGAAAAAATTGCATTTAAATATGGTTAAAAAAAGTAATATTGACCGAATGTGAACATGTTATAATTATTTCATACCCATTGTTCAAGTAATGGCATAAAACACACTAAAATATGTAAGAAGACACAAAACCCACCCAGAGCTGTAGGAAGGCGCATAACTCACCCAGGACTGTAGGAAGGCACACAGAACTCGCTCAAAGTTGTAGGAAGGCATATAACACCAAAAGCTGTAGGAAGGCACACCTACCTCACCCAGCACTTTAGGAAGGTACATAAACTCACCCAGAGCTGTAGGAAGGCACAAAACCCATCCAGGGCTGTAGGTATGCACAGAACTCACCCAGAGCTGTAGAAATGAACACAGAACTCACCCAGAGCTGTAGGTAGGCACAGAACTCATCCAGAGCTGTAGGTAGGCACAGAACTCACCCATAACTGTAGAAAGGCACACAGAACTCACCCAGAGATGTAGAAAGGCACACAGAACTCACCCAGAGCTGTAGAAAGGCACACACTCACCCAGAGCTGTAGAAAGGCACACAAGGGTCCGAATGCCTCCAGAATGTAAGCATAGTCTCCCCCAGACCTTGCGATAGTCGTGCCGAGTTCTGCGTAACATACAGCTCCGATTAACGACAACACTCCACACGCTGACCAGATGACCAGTGCTAGACCTACCTGAAACAAACAAAAACACAAAAATAAAACATCATATAATCACTGTATTTGATATTTTAAAGAAACTCTCTCACGGACAAAATAACGACATCATGGAGACACTGCACTAGGGAGTCATTGCTTTCCATGGAATTTAATTAATTTGTATAAAAATGAATGGCCCCTCTAATAATGAAAATAACATAGTTTTGAATTCCCTTTGTCATGTGCATCTATAGTAGGAATGTGAAATTTCAACAATGTAATATTGAATAAATATATTTCAACAAAGTAATATTGAATAATTATATTTCAACAAAGTAATATTGAATAAATATATTATATTTAGACCAAAATTTACAAATGGCAAAATATCTGTGCGAGAGTTTCTTTAAGCACCAAATCTGCATACGATATCTGATTTGGGGATTTCTGAGCATTTAAAAAAAAAAAAAAATGGAATTGGGGTTTAGAGTCGCTTTCAAGATTCTTTCACTTATATCACGATTTGTCAGTTTAGGGCAGTAGGAAACCCGCAACATCCGTAGCGCTGAATGTCGCAGTAAACCTGCGAGCATCAGCTGGTACTGACAAGACCAAGGAAGATAACTGTATTGCCATTCTACAGACATCACATCCTATCAATATTTCGTCAGAAAGGTAACTTTTGCGTTCTGAGCATTGCTGATGTGCCTGATACTTTAATTTTAAGCCCATGGTTTGGAAGTACTTTATCTTCCCAATGTATTGAGTCAATACAAATGAGAAATTACAAAACAAATACTAGTATTGCACAAATAATTCACCGAGCAGGGACGTTTTTTTTGTGATATCAAATTAAAGTGTAGTCATTCAAAGTTACTGTTAGGGATGGCTATCAATACAGATATGAAAGATAATAAGATTAGATGTCTAACTTTTAGGGCTGGCTAAATATATTGATAATTGTGATTATTATTGATGTAAAAATGTAGTAATGATTATCGCTATAAAAACTGTGTTATCGATACCTGTGTTATCGATTATAAAATAAAGTTTTTATTTACTTGTACCAGACTTCCCGAAGATAGGAAGCAAGGGTGAGATCAACTGTCAGAAGTATAAAGACATTGTCAGCTTGATTATGTAGTAGGACCTAGAATTTTCCTATATTTCTATTTCATGCATTTTCAAAATATGGATTTTTCCAATAAATTGTCATCAAAAGGCAAACATTCATTCCTTCAGAACTGATTTGTCCGATATTTATCGATACCATAACTGATCGATATTGAGCTGAATGATTATCGATCTTTCATATCTGTATCGATAACAAGCCCTACTAACTTTGCCCTTAAAATTAAACATAGCTGATGCTTGTAGCATGTGAAAGTGAAAAATTATGATCATCACTTTGTAGCAAAATTAAACTACGCCTCTGTCATGGACAAGAAAGCACTATAACAATTTGTCAATTATTCCTACCCATCTTATTATTCTTAATATAATTTCAGTATCTGCATCAATGATAATGAATAATCTTAGTCTATGAATTTGAAAATTATATTTGATTTCTGCAGACCACATATTCACAAGTTAATAATTATTTTCTGACCAACATATTGACCACAATGTCAAACTATATTTATAAAATATTTGAATATTTTTTTTTAACCCCCAGACCCAACTAGGTTGTTAAATCAATAAACATAATACCAGGGAAGCAAATAATAATGGCCTCAAAATAAAAATAAACAGTAGGTTCAAAATATTTCAAATTAGTAGAAAAGAATGTGGACTAGTGCCATATTTTGGTTAAGTTCTATCCCTGAAAACAATTCTGCAGTAAAAAATAACATCTCAACTATCAGTGACATCATTAACCCTCTCCATGCTGAAGGCAACCGGAAATGCCCTAAAGAGCAGTGCCTGTGCCTAATCCAGCATGTTTTCCCAAGTCACTTTGGCAGCCATGCAAATGACGAATATATACCATTTTCTGTGGTAAACGGGAAAATGTCTACATATTAGAGATTTTTAGAAACTGTTTGGCAATAAGGTAAATTTCACTTAAATCATAAATATTAACAAACATATAAATATTACATTTGGTCTATTAAAAATACTACACTGTCGTTTAATGAGATCCTTTATGATGAATATGAAATTTCTTTTGTAAAAATTACAGAAATATGCACAAATTGGATTTAGCATATTTTGAAATCAACAAAAGACATTCCACCAAGGTCCTGTGATTTATGATGCTAAACATGCCTGCGAGCAAACAGTGTGACTGTCATAATTTTTAGCGCTTGCAATTATTTATTTGTGAGTTATTTATTTTACATCACGTTAAAAGGTGTATTATGCTTACAGCTACATTTTCTAATGTTTTACTTTGTTAGGGATAGAACGTGTGCAATCAAACAATCAAACTACTTTCTCCCGAGATATTTTGTAAATATATGTGCCTCGTGTGGGACTCGAACACACGACCACGGAATCACTCATGTAGTATTAATCCATGTACGATACTGACTGCGCTAACTAGGCTAACGATAAATCATGAATGTTTTTGCACTGAATGATCTGAATAATTATTAGGAATTAGAGGAAATTTATATGCTTCGTTGTTTATTTCCACATTACTTGTCCTAATTGTTGATTATAGTGATCTGGCCAGTATATTTTGATGTAGATAAAATATGCATGCACTCTGGGAGGCTATACTAGTTACTGAATATGTTATTTTCAAACACATATGCAGGGCTCATCTATCTAAATATAATATATATGACAGATTCATATGAATTTTAAATATTGTTTTCACTCGCAATTAAAGGAACACTGCGTCATGTTTCTTGATACTAGTATATTTCTCTTAACAGTTCCTGTATCATGAGGCATAAACCCCCCCTTAATGAAGTTTGTGATGGCTAGTGTAATTTGTTCTGAATGCAGGTGCCGAGATGACATACACATGTTTAACATGTGAGAATGCAAGTATTAATACAGTCAACCCTCGAATGCGCGATGTAATGAAGGCCGTTATGTCGGGGGTTCACTGTACATGTGTACACTGTATACGGGGGTTCACTTGATGGTGACATGTTTTCGTGGTACTAAGGTTTGAAGCGATCTGCTCGTGATCTATTGACGATTGTATCGAAATTCTAATGTTAAACGTAAAGAACACTCACTTCCTTGCTCTTTTTATCACAAATCACTGCTATTATCACACTTAAATTTAACAATACTTATAACAATAACATCACTTTGGGAGTAATGACACTGACGTCTACCCCTTTCTGTGGTAAACGGAAAAATGTTTGTTTAAAAGTTGAAATAAAATTCGAAGATTTTTAGAAACTGTTTGGCAATACTCTGAAGCACAAATAAAGCAAAATAGTCCAAATAATGTCAATTTCCCTTAAATAAAAATATTTACATAAATGCAATCTGTAAAATGACGAAAATTATGAAATGAATACTAAAATATCTTGAAAATGAAATTTTTTCTATGAAAATGTTTTAAATTGTCATTTTTATTAGACATTTTATGATGAATATGAAATTTCGTTTGTACATATAAGAAACGGCACAAACGGGATCCTGTATTAAAAATAAATCTACACGAGTTGCTATCCGTTGCATCATCATGCAATGCACTTGGCTTGAGCCGTACGGTAGTGAATATACGACAAATGATAATTTAGTAACTTACTGATCCTGTATGCTTGAGAACTCCCTTGGGACTAACAAAAATGCCAGACCCAATAATTGATCCGATGATAATAGCTATTCCATTCCAAAGAGTGATCTTTTTTTTGAGTTCAACAACTTCGATAATAACATCAACACTGTCTGCTGATTTCGGTGAAACTCCATTGCTGGTTGGTACCTTTGTTACCAAGTTTGATTTTATGGGTTGGTCCCCTTGTCCGCTATCCCCGGGTGGCATGTCGATTGCCTGAATGACCCGCGATTACCTTACGTGTACTGAACAAGTTTTTTGTGTCCATGGGCATGGAGAACATACACGTGCGAGCTGTGTAGCGCCATATGCTCAACAGAATCCTACCAGCTAGGATCTACGGCTAGACTGGATCGTCAGTCAGAACTCGCTCAGACCAACAGGGGCACAGACGGTCGTTAAAATCCGGGACGAGCCGGGCGGTATCACAACAAACTGCTAGGTTGGCCAGTCTGAGCAGGGATGCTGACTGGCCTAACAAGAAATGTACTTTGAACATTACATAGAGACCAGTTTCATAGCATTTTTATATTGGTCTGGGCAGAGATGTACGCTATATATTGACCAGTCTGAGCGGGGATGCTTGACCAGATATTTTATAATACGGTCATACGCACACATTACATATTAAATAGACTAATCTGAAGGGGGATTCTGACTCTATAGGATGCACAAATAGATACATATATATTGACCACATATGAAGATTATATACATACATCACATTGCAGACTATTAGATACATACATTACATATACAACTGACCAGTCTGAGCGGGGATGCTGACCAGAGATGGACGTTATGTACATTCAGTACATAGAAACTCGACCAGAGTTGTTGAACTGTTGACCGGAAATGCACGTTATAGACATAGAAAACTAGTTTGAGCGGGGATGCTGACTTTTCGGACCAGAGATGGACGTTATGTCCATGCAGCGCATAGAAACTCGACCAGTCTGAGCTGAGAAGCACTCGCTCAGACTGGTAACGTATAATATGATGTATGGATACACATACATACATTGTTCTTGTCTATCAGGGAATAGCCGTGTATTACCCTGCGATAGTTTTGTTAGCGTCTTCATTCAATAGTGGGTGGCGCTTAACTTATGATGAGGTATATAAGTATATATATATATATATATATATATATGTGTGTGTGTGTGTGTGTGTGTGTGTGTGTGTGTGTGTGTGTGTGTGTGTAGCCTAACACGCAGTGCACCCAGTGCTGGATGTCGAACAGTTATGTGGGTCTAAACAAATCAATTAAGAGAAAAGAAAAGTGCTCAGATTCGTTTGTCGGGACGGTAACCTTAAGGTAAACAGTTTCCGGTTACGTAACGACGGTTGTCATTACTATAGTGTCTGCCTGTACCACGCACGACGATTCCAGCTTCCCATGGCATCAGTAATACTTAGATCAGGGCGACCTTTAAGACACTGTTGTAATGTCACTTCGCATTGGAATTTGAAAAGTTATTCCGATAGTATAGTAATTTATTCCATTGAAGGTAGAATATACAGTATACTAGCATACAGATATACCGCCTATATACAGGTGAGACGATGAAATAACTATGCGTGATTGTATTTAATAATAAATGGCTTTGTAGATAATAAATGGCAATAACATGTAGAATGTACTAAGAATGTACTATTTCCTCTTGTTCGGACATAGAAAATAGTACTTTTGTTCTATATATGCAATTTGTTGCATGACAATTTTAATTCTCTTGGAACATTATAGCACCTACCAGTCTCAAGTATTATGATTAAAACTTGAAATGAATGGGTTTTTTGTAGTGATATTCAAGGTATTTAAAAATTGAAACAGAAAAAAAAATAATATGATAATACAATTTAATAGTCGCATTGTGGCTACACGCCAAGTATTGATGGATGACAATTTCTGACCTCATCGTTCGCACCGTAACATTATTGACAAGCTGCCATGCAGAGCGAGATCTCATGTTTAAAGTAGAACTAAATCGATTACCTATATGAACAAGTTCGTGTCGAAGAGTGCAAAATATAGATCCACCAATGCAGACAGTATTAATGTCGCCCACTCACGTATTTCAGGGTATGTATCCATCTTTGACACTTTAACGGTATTCGAGAGTATCTTAAATTATAACTCATTTGAGATGACCCTTGCAAACACCACCTGGGTATCAATGTCCACTTGAACTAGCGGTCGTGATATGCACATTGTAACTTAATGTAACCAATCGGGGCGTTGTCGTGTTGTGTTTGAAACTTGAATATTTCTCACGCCTTTAATACCATAAATATCTTCTGGATCGAGATCGTCCAACCCTCTGAAATAATTAAATGAAAGAGGATGACATGTTACATACATATCAGCCTAGATACTAAGAATAGTGGAATGGAGTATATCTCGACAGAAGATACATGCTGGGGAAAAAAAGGCAAATATTGATCAATTATAATATCATTAAATGTTATGATAGTATTGAACATATAAGTGTTACTAGAATAGTGTCACTAGTATTGGTAAACGGGAGACATGTTAAAAATAGCCACTATCGATAGTTTAGGATACTATAAATGGAAATAATCGATAGTTCAAGTTATCATCAATGTATTGCTATCGGACCACTCACAATCGCGATATATCGATAGTTCGACTTATCGTTAACATGCACGCTATCTAGACACATCATAACCGTTATCTCAGATGGTATAGTTACCAATCATGGCAGTCATCTCAGGCGGTTTGTTCCTCCACAAAACACCGAACCAATAGACTGGGATGCCAGTAGACAAGATGGCGATGGTTATCCCGATCTGCTGAGGACGTTTATAGACGGCGATGACCAACAGAGCGGTAATAACGAAGACCTCTATTACTGGGACGACCAGCGCGACCTGTGACATGCAAAGTATTACTATTATTTAATGAATAAATTATCAATTGTGTCTTTAAAACTATAATGTAGTGATAATTGTAGTGTAATTGTAAGTGTGACAGTCAATTAGTAAAGTACTAAAAAGCATCTTTTGTGTATCTGGATGAATTGGGATGTAGTGCCACTTTCAAGATTATTTCGCCAGTTTACGGCCAACGCAAGTCACCTTGTACGGTCTGACGTCGTTGGGTTTTGTCCACCGTAGATAGAGCAGAGCCACGACGACCATAAGTCCAGTACACGAGACAATGAAGCCAACTGCTATCATCATTGAGGCTATTCCCTGGCTAAACAGCATCACCAGAGACAAGCCGCCCTGGTAGTGAACATTTCAACATTGGAATACTGACACATTCCTACATTGAAATATTGAAACATTGGAAATTTAAAACATTCAAACAATTGAATATTGGAACAGTAGAACATTGCAATATTTGAATATTCATCACCAGAGCTAAACCACCCTGATAGTTAGCATGTCAATATCAATTTTGAAAACTGAAACATTTTTAAATTGAAATTATGAAACATTGGAAATTTAAAACATTCAAAGATTTGAATATTAGAACAGGAGAACACTGGTATATTGGAATAATACAACATTAATTGAGCATGAAATGTTGCTCAGAAACCTTTCATAACTCGGGAGCTTCATACGAATAGATACAGATATGAGATTTAGTCGAGTCACGTCTAAATCGTGTACAATTCAGGACCCATAAAAATAACAATTTCCACATTAGCAGATCTTAATATCTAAAACTGGCCCCGAGATTACGAAGCTATATTGAGTACAATAACATTTGAGCTTCCATCTGGAGTAGAGCATGAAATCGTACTGAAAACGTTTCGTAATCTCGGGACCTGGACCTGGTTATATACAAATGCGTTATGACTGCATTGAGTTTTAATGCTAACGTCATGCTGCATTAGTTCATGGAGATTTAATGAAACGTTAATGGAGCATTAAGGCCATTATAGACTAGGCGATTTTTATCGCCGAAACAATATTTCCATAACATTTTGCTAGACATTGTATGAGACCGTATACGGAAAAGACCATGTTCTTATTCAAGGGGACTCAATTTTGTCGTCGCAACACATGGGAGACAAGCGAGTGTCCACTATACACTAGGCAACACATATCGCAGCAACACTGTTGCGGCGATACAAATCGCCTAGTGTATAACGGCCTTTAGCGTTTCATACAGCCGAGTCCGGGTTTGCTATTATTACATCACCTGTGTGTTAATCTGCATCCAGTACTTACAATGGCTACTATCGCTGGCCAAGGAGTGAGATAGTCGTGATGGATCATTCCCAGTACCAGCGGCATCTGGCCAACCCTTGCCGCCGCGAACAACATCCTGTAGCACGGACATACTCATTAATCAGTTGACTACCGCTGGGTCTTTACGCATAGGATATTACACAAGGTTGTGTCTAATATTAACCTGATTTGAGGATAGTGTCTTTAAAATAATATTTGCGCCAAGGTTTAAAAACATTTTGTTTCTGCGTCTATATTATGGTCGCTGTACAAAAGGGCCCCTTAATTAAATTCGATAATTTTTAGAGTCTCATTTACCTCATAATGATCAGTTTATTCAAGGCCAAGCCTTGGAAACTGATGCCTTATGTAACCAAGAGTGAATCAGTATAGTATCATAATTAATACTTGTTTCATACCTACTATGGCCCATTACGTTAGCATTCAAGGCACCAATGGAGGTTGCCGCCACCAAAACACACACCAGGGGTGCCATTGGCGCGTAGAGACGTTGAATGTATAGCTGAAGTAGATGTGTCAAATCAAATAAAAACATGCTGGAAGCATCATATATTTATGCCTATTCACGTAATATTTGTAAAGGACGGGTGGTAGTACAATAGGGCGTGTCAGTTGTGGTGAGATTTCTTCTTCCGGGTGACAACAAAACTAGCTCGATATCGTCAAAGCCATTGCGTATCCGCATCCTATTGTGTTTTGTGGACGGAACCCAGTTAAAGATGGCGTTATCCATTAACTACTGGAAACTCTTTGTTGACACTTCATCTAAATTGTCCAGAAAAAGCGAAGACGCAGTAACGTGTGGTCGCATTTTGAGATGTTTGTACGACAGAGAACTGGGCATCATAAATGCACAAGCGTCTATGCGAGACAGGAGCTACAAAGTTCAGGTAAGTGCTTCGATCGATCTTCTGGCAAAGATGGAGATCAGGGCCCGCCTCTATTTGACCATAGATTATAGTTGACCAATTTGCTTGAGTCGGGGATAGGAATAGGGTTAAGTTTAGCATAGACATCTAGATTAACATCTAGCAACTACATAAGCATTGTTTTTGCGATAATAAAAAAAAATTGTATTCAAGGGAAATATCCAGGCTGTTACATCGGCTGTTCCATTATTTCAAATGAATAATGGCCGATCTGATCAAAACTTCACGTCGTTGAATTAAGCAATACGGAGTAATTACGGCAAAAACGGTCATCAAAATTATTATTTTGGTTTCAAAATTAAAGTCTAGATAACTGGAATAATGAAATGCCATTTTCATCCGAGATTCGGCCAAATTTTGTAATAACAGGGATGGGGCCCCTGATCTCCACCTTGTGATTTTCTTACCAATGACATTGATCATGTAACCGATCATGCTGATGTAATATCATTGGTAGAACCTATGTACCCTCAATAAATTACGGTAAGTTATTAATATTAAAGCAACTCTCACGGATATTTTGCCATTTGTAAATTTTGTCTATATAAAAAAAAAGTATATTAAAATATAAAAAGTATTATATATTCAATATTACTTTGTGGAAATTTCAGAGAAATTTTCTGTTAGACAACTCTTATCAATAGTATATAATTATAATGTACTTATAATATACTTATATAGTATACAATTCCTATAGGATAAAAACGTTCAATTACAATTCCTATAGGATAAAAACGCTCAATTAGTAGATTGCATCAGAAAGGTAACGTATGCAAACATTGATGCCAAGGTCCCTGGACGGAATTTGAATCCATTGCTATTTTACATCTCCTTTAAATTATCATGCAATTGCTTGTACAACATACCATTGTGCATGGTTTAAGTGGAGTAAACGTGATTGATACTGATAGTGAGCACTATCATAAAGAATAACAAAATG
>JAUTBT010000069.1:0-11507 GCA_032361225.1 Lepetodrilus schrolli | reverse complement strand
CCCCCCCCCCCCACTCCCCCCTCATATACATACAACTATCCCACCCATCCAGGAAGAATTCTGTCTGAATTCTATTTCAAGCCCAATTAATGAAATTTCCATGGGGTCAGAGTTCAGATGTGCACTGCAGGATGTTTACTGAAGCACCAAAAATGGCGCCTTGTTCACATTCTAAAGATGGACCGAGTGACCCATGACCCACAGATAATGAAAGTTCTTGTAGCTCGCATTATCTTAATAGACAACACCTCAATAGGATGTTTATGATAAAATGTACAAGATATGGGTAATTAAAGTATTAAAGGATGTTTACTGAGGTAGTTAATTTGATTTTAACCTTGTATGAGCTGGGTTAACCAGTCACTGTTCCATAGGGCATGTGCAGTGGCCTCTTGGAGGAAAATGGTTAACTGTGATTTGAATGACTGTGACAGAGATCAAGATTATGTAGGATGTTCAGGAAACAAGTAATTAATA
Source organism: Lepetodrilus schrolli (assembly GCA_032361225.1). NCBI lineage: Eukaryota > Metazoa > Mollusca > Gastropoda > Lepetellida > Lepetodrilidae > Lepetodrilus > Lepetodrilus schrolli. Next base: position 11,030 of record JAUTBT010000069.1, on the reverse strand, counting down.
ATAATGTGTATGTTTATAAAGTGTAGGTTCCATGCTCGAAACCTTCCTTAGAATGCTACATAAAGAATGCAAAAATATTAAACATTTGGACTGTTTATTGTTGATGCTGGTTTCAATGGTATATTCACTTATCTAGTGGTGATCTGCTAATAGCAGGAGGATAACCTGTGGCAACTATGAACTGCAGATGGTGCAGACACACCAAGGACCATTACTGTTGCTGGATGTGAATAGAAAATAGTAATTATAACTATTCCACAACACTCCTTCCTACCATTAATTTAGGATCTCATGCTAGGACAAAAGCCCTTCACATGTCTGAGACTGCCCACAGACTACAACATGTTAGTTCAAACGAAACCAATTAGAACATACCCGACACGCCAATCAACATCCACATACATATTCACTCGTTCTATGCAGGACTCTAATTTGTTCAATCTTCTGAAACTCCTGGTGTAACAGTTTATGGCTGGGAGCTTCACTGGGCAGAAGGGGTGAAGAGGTCACATGTATCACCACCAGAGGGTTATCAAAGTGGCACCCACCACTGGCTCCATGTAACCAGAACACCAGATGTCTTGGGACTTACTGACTGCCAGGAATCCCCTCCTATCATCAGAACAGAGTTCACTTCACAATCAGCTGGATGGTTGGTATTCATCAAAGGGTAGACTACTATAATTCAACTTTGATGGAATACACTGTGACTTGGAACAAGGTTCTATCTGTTGAAAGGGAATGGGAAGCTGAAAGGGAACTTCTCACTGAAGTTTTATTGAGACCTCACCTGAAGGTTTCTAGATAATAATAATAATAATAATGATAATAATAATAATGATAATAATAATATCAAAACACATGATGGTGAGATTCTATCTATCACCCAATATTATTCTTCAGTCATTTAAGAAGTATTCTAAAACATTGTACGGTGTGGCAACAAAGGATCAAACTGTACTTTATCTCTGGGTAAAGTGGGTTGGCAAAATTCCAAAGACGTCATGTGCCCTTACTTTTAACCCCCTCATTAGTGATGACTACAAACACAGTGGCATGTCATGTCTGGGGCAACACCCAGTTGATGGAACAGCCAGTTAACAGGCCCAGTTTATGTATTCATGAACGGACAGTTGATGAATTTTCAATGTAAGCTTCTTTATTCAACAAATGTGTGCAATGTTATAATAGGAATAGAGTACGGGCAAAACTATAATTTAATACACTATATATATAGGGGTAGACCAGACTCTATCCCTTAAAATAGCATTTTTGAAAAGATTTCACTGGGAACTCAATGAATAAGCTGAAGTGACTTCATATCATTGCTATGACGTGTGATGACATCACAAAGGCAGACTGGCAGTGGTTGACCGGCAAGTCACATGCCTGAATTGACCAATGACAAACATTAGAATTGATATCTCCTAGGGATTGGGTAATAAATAACATTATTAGTGGAATTATTAGTACTACTATGTGAGTCTGTTCTCCACCACAGAGAAGACAATGGTACAAGAGGTTATTAAATCTTTGTCCAATATGTATCAATTTTCACAACATTCTCTGTATCTAAACAGACTATCAAAGCATCAGTATTGCCCTAAGAACTGGGATTTTCTGCTGAATTATGAAAAGGCTCCCAAAAGGTCATACAAATGGACAATACACTGGATATTACCCCCTAGGGGCCTGTGTTGCTCGGTCTCCCAGAGAAATGCCAATTCCTTCTATGTGCATATTTCAGCATGAAATTGACATGCATGCACAAGCTAATGATAACAGCATACCAATTGCCACCTGCCACTCACTGCTAGTTTATGACAGATTAACACAGAGCGATGGGATTTAATTATTCACTGGCAACAAGTGATAAGAGAATCAACATGGGAAATAATTTATCACAAATACACTAGCACTGGGGGTGAAGCCAGTTGCTGGTGATAAAAAAATAAATCGATAAAACCGAGTAACCATGCTTTGATATTTTTTTGCAGAAAGCTGTGAACTTAACCATCACAATTATGTGTTTATGTATATACATGGTATATATTACTTCTTCTATTATCTATCCTGATTTATGCATTTGTGTTGAGAAAACAACACAGTGTAGGTATTTCCCCCGGGTAATTGATGGTCTTTCATTTGACTTATTGTTTATTGTGTACGTGAGTGTGTGAAATATACTTTTGCACTTGGCTGAAAAAACATGAAGAGTATAAACATAGACTAGAGCCAATGAATAAATAGAACATCTAGGCTGGGTTCCTAGTAAGTGAGAATGGGAATGAGATCATGTTTACTGTTGTTGTTTACAGTATGCTTAAGGTAGGAGGAAAACCTACAACACTTAAGTAATATGGTAGGACTCGTGAAACATGGCTAATGTTCATGAACCAAGGGCAATAACTCATGTAAGTAGACACTGTACTGTATCCCTCCACACATGTTGAAATATTATCTATGGTGAAGAAGGTACCAGGCCCTGAGGCAGGAATCAAACTTCAACCTTTCAGTCTGTAATCTGACACACTACAACTGTGTCTTGTATCATTTGCCACTAGCAGGGCAATGGCTACAGCTAATTGATCCTTCATGATGAAGATCATTAATATTTTTTTTGTATAGAGAGATAGAGTACAAACACATAGATTATTAACAAACATTATGACTGATCAAAGTATAAACTACAAACACATCAATTAATAACAAACATTATAGCTGATTGTAAACTCAAGCAAATCTCTTATCTGATGTTTTCCATCAAAGCATCAGGTACAACACTTCCAGACATTGATTCCAATATTTGAACAAGGCCGTCAACCTATATGATCAATGGGAAGAACAAATATTAAACTTGGTATTTGTTGTCATTGAAAATAATTCTCATTGACGTAATGATCTCAGTATACATGACAAATGGCCTCGTAGTATACAAGTACATGTCAACATTTCCACGGTACCTTCCAGTATGACTTGTGACTGCATGCCATCCAGCCGTGACCGGTATATCGCCTTCCGACCAGAACTGACATCAGACCAGAACAGCAAACCATCGTCAATGTCCGCAGCCAAGCCGATTATTCTTCCTTCGGGCTGAAAGATGTACAACAGTCAATATACAATATCTGTGGGATTGATATGGATGCAGTGATCAGAGTCAACCAACATGTTCTAATAGTGATCAGGGTCAAACAACATTTTCTAATAGTGATCAGAGTCAACCAACATGTTCTAATAGTGATCAGTCAACCAACATGTTCTAATAGTGATCAGAGTCAACCAACATGTTCTAATAGTGATCAGTCAACCAACATGTTCTAATAATGATCAGAGTCAACCAACATGTCTTAATAGTCAATCTCCAGTTGTCAGTGTACAGGACGGTTCTGTGTTTGATAAAAGAACTCATCAACATGTTGATGATGATAGGCTAAAGTAAGTATGTTGATATGACAATTAGGGCTATTGATATAATTTTTTCTTTCAAATATTACTTATTGCATTGGAAATATTTATACTATAATTTGAAGCAGATCAGTACTCTTAGCACTAGTCCTTGTCAAAATGATGCAACAGCATATTAACCCAACATTTCTATCACTTAGTGCCGGTACAGCAACAGATCCCCGGTACTGCCAGGCTCACAGAGTACCACATCCATTAAACAAGAGTACCACATCCATTAAACAGAGTACCACATCCATTAAACAGACAACTGGTGCTGGTTTCACACAGGGAAGCATTCCATGGTAATCACAGGCTGGCGACACTCTGGATCATGTGTACTCTATCATTTCTCTCAATATATATCGCAGGATGGAAAAACATGGGCCAATGTCATAAAGTGTCTACAGATGGTACTCTTAGTCATCAGAAGACTTTACATTGATTTGTATTACTCACAGAGCTACAATTGCTTTGTGAAACAGGGCAGCAATGACCTCACAAACCCTAGTATCATAGAGACCAATGCTGATTGCATGGCAGTGCTTCTACATAATTGTTCCTCTGATTAAACAGTGCGGATATGAACGAATGTCGTGAATGATGTCATCATCATATTGTTGTTTAACATCACCATGACAACTAAGACTCGGACAATCATATCGGACTGTAATATATAGCTGTATTATCCGTATTATGGAAAGACTTAATGCCAAGCATGGCATTAATTTAGAAAATATGACAATTAAAATTCTTGGGGAATCATATATTCTCCAACTTGCAAGTATTTTACAACTTGTGACTGTATTAATAAAATGTTCTTAAAGACTTTTTCCAAGTAAATATTATAATTATTATTATATTTATTTAATTAAACATGTCTCTAACAATAACATTTTCATTAATATAAACAGTGAAAAGTCGCATCTTTAGTTTATCTGAATCAACACTTCTAATCGTATAATTCTTCATACACGTTTTACACATGATGTCTTGTCGTCTGTGAAACTCCCAGCATGCTATAGCTCAGGCCCTCCAACCCAAGCGGTGCTCGGGACAATACGGACTGAAACTAGCGATGGTGTGAAACGAAACCATAAGCATGTATTCAGGTTGTCTCAATTACTTGAAAAGATGCATAAATACTATGAAATGATGTCTGACTACCAGAAACGCAAACGCGAAATCGTGAAACCGATACAGAAGTACCCGAGAAGATGCATGGGTAATGTGAATCGGATGACAATTCCCGGTGCCAGAAGATAAAGGAAATGGTGGATAATCGACATGTTCACAAATCGAGGCAAATAAACTTATCTTACCAGGAGTTATTTTCCGGTTCAATTACTTGTGCATCTTCTCGTGTACTTCAGTACTGGTTTTGTTATTTTGTGTTTACATTTCATGCCCTTGCTAGTTTGTCTTCGGATCACTTTGGTTAGAGGCCTGTCCACTGTGCATACAGCTATACTCACCTCTGTCTTTTTGTGTGTCTTTTTTCTTTTGAATTGGGGTTTAGAGCCACTTTAAACATTCTTTCACATATCACGGCTTGTCAATATAGGGCAGGAGGAAACCCACAATATCCGTAGCCCTGAATGTTGCAGTAAACCTGCGAGCACCGGCCAAGACCAAGTATGATACCTGCATTGCCACTCTACAGACAGTGCATCCTATCAATCTCAATAAATTGGGGTTTAGAGCCGCTTTCAAGATTCTTTCACTTATATCACAGCTTGTCAGTTTAGGGCTGGAGGAAACCCGCAACATCTGTAGCACTGAATGTTGCAGTAAACCTGTGAGCATCGGCATTGCCACACTACAGACAGCATATCCTATCGATATCATGTCAGAAATATTTTTTTATTTTTTTTTATAAATTGGGGTTTAGTGACTCTTTCAAGATTCTTTCACTTATATCACAGATTGTCAGTTTAGGGCAGGAGGAAACCCACAACATCCGTAGTGCTGAATGTTGTAGTAACCTATGAGCATAGGCTGGTACTGACAAGACCTAGGATGATAACTGCATTGTCACTCTACAGACATCACATCCTATCAATATCGCATCAGAAAGGCAACTTTCGCGAACATTGATGCTGGGCCCCCGGGGCAGGATTTGAACCTGGAACATTTGGCTCTGAAGTCCAACATTCTACCACTGTGCTACCACCCGCCTCTCACCTCTGTCAGTGGTAATCGTAGTAAACTCACATGTACGTACGACTAATACATTGTTATCAAACAGTTCCAGTCGATATACAAACAATCTTAAAATACTATCTTAATCATAACATATTTATTATTGACTGAGTACATTGCAAACTGTTGTGACATTGCTGGTGTTCTTCATAGCTATCTACAACACAGTTACCCCTTTAACTGACGTACACGTACATATTATCTCAGACACTACAAGCAGAGAGGAAGCAAAAGAGAAAGCTGATTCCATCAATTCCGCGACTAGGGGCTTGAGTTGAGAGGTATGCCTGATGTAAGGATGCTATGATACAGCTGCAGGAATGTAATTGTGAAGATGATCAGAAATGTATTGGTAAACTGTTCCCAGTTGGTTGTGGATCTCCTTAATGTAGTGCCAGCAATAAGGAAATGGATAACAGATGGAACAGGAAGGATTCTTGATAACAAGATGTATACATGGTATAGAGATCGACAACACAAATATCCACATCCTGTTTGCCTTCCTCTCCAGGAGAAGGAGACTTTGACCAATAGACCATACATAGACCATACATAGACCATAGGCTGATGCTGTCAGTTCTCAGAGGTTTTAGTTTAGCTAGACATGTGGATCCAGTGATTGGTTGATTTGGGGTATAAGTCCGCTTTCAAGATTGTTTTCACTCACATCATGGCTTGCATGCCTACGTACTGCTTGTACTAGTCTGTATTTCCACCAGTTTTTATAGTGCTAGCTCACTTGGAGGTATATACTGACTCCGAGCCGACCAGTCCTTGCTTTACCCCTTTAATTCTGAGCACCAAGCAGGGGAATAACAAGTACCATCTATTAATGTCTTTTGGTATGACGCAACCTGGGATCGAACCTGCGACCTTCCACTCTCCGGGGCTGACAGCTCTAACCATTATGCCACGGAGCTGGCATCTGATGATTGAGTGGATGAGTAAACTTCAAACTACCTACAGTTATTGCATTATACCTATATCATTACAGAGGGTTAGTTTACTTGGTCATGTGGAGCCAATGAGTCTGATGATTGAGTGTACAAGTGAACTTCAAACTGCCTACTGTGTTATACCTATATCACGAGAACTATACCTATTTATATCATAGAACCATACACCTTTACTTACCAATGTTACCACAAATGTGGTTGTAACTTGATGATAGGTGAGAGAGTGATAATGTAATTTATCACATAAACATAGGAGTTTGGGAGTGCAATAAACCCATGCAATAAAGATACATATTTTCACTAGTGCAATAACACAATAGATTTATATAATTGTATTTATACGTGATATCAAAGTCTTTTTGGACCTCTTTTAGAGCTTCTTCATGGTACTTAATTTGTCGAATATGAAGTTAAAAGATTTCTTCAATTAAATATGGAAACACATGTATTAATATTTATGCATTTACTTGGAACTAAGTTCCCAAGACATTTGCCTATATATAGTGTTTGTGACTGAAAAATCGATATTACAATACTGTAGTTTCTACAGTTATGTGATAAATAGAATCTCTCATCCGTGTTCATATATTACTGAATTTATTAAACTTGGCAAAAATAATATTATGCTTGGCAGAGCCTTGCATAATATCGGTTTTGCCAACTCATTTAATAAATTCAGTATTATATGACCACTCATGTCAGGCCACAGTCCAAATGCATCAAACTTTCGAAATTTCTTATTCACTTCAAATTATTTGCAATTACATTTATATGCTTTTGGTACCCATTAAATTATTTGCATCATAAAAATTAAGTGGCATCACATATTATCTTCTAAATGACATACTTAAAGGATCTATATTTTGTCATCGGAATATACGTACAATAACAAGTGAACAACCTTGATATCACAGGTGGATGAATACGCAACAGCTGATTAGGGTCACCCTCTCAATAAAGCTGTTTGTCGGCAGCGTTCAATATTTTTTTACATTAAAATGATTATATTGAATAATTAGAATAACCCACTAAATACAAGTGATTACATAAAATATGTCCCTTGTGAAATTAATGTTTAAAGTTCCTAGCTGAAGCTCGGAACTGTGAACATTAATTTCACATATTTTCTGTAATCACTCGTATCTCGTGGGTTATTCTCTAATTATTTTATAAATATGGCTTAAAATTCCTCTTTTTTTTGTACAAGCCATAATCACTTTAAGCAATTCCAAATTGTAAACATTAAAGGTACACACTTTACATATGTTACAGTAATTTCCATGTGAACATGGATCAATATGATATAGGTGGATCCATTCTCTGCCTTAGCCTCCTGTTATCAGCAGTGCAATTATCTCCTTGCTTAGACATGTTAGATCACGTAGAGATTCTGCATATAAATAGGAAACTATTTTAAATATAGATACTTTAGGGCGACCTGACAACACTGGCTACTGTTTACATAAAAAAAACTCTCTGAAGTCATATGATCTAGGTAACTTTTTGAGCGACGCCGGGACTTATCATGGAAATCTCCTCACAAACTCCACTACAGTTGTCAGTGCAAGGAATTTACCTGTTTTTCATTCTCTTTCTACTGAAGAGTAAAGCCTGTTTTCATTCTCTTTCTACTGAAGAGTAAAGCCTGTTTTCATTCTCTTTCTACTGAAGAGTAAAGCCTAACGCACACTGCAAGAAAAAAATGTGTTTAGCTAAACAAAAACGTGTTTTCAGTGATTTTGTCACCAGCTCTTTAGGCTTATCGAAACACGAAACATGTTTCTTGTTTAATTAAACAATTTTCTTTGCTGTGTGTGTTAGGCTTTAATTTCATGAGAAAAAAATAATTGATAAACTGTTTCTGTAAAATGTATATCATTAATGTTAGATACGTTTTAAAGTTATACATGATAGATACATCTTATAGAAAAACGTACTATGTTCCTTAAGAAATGTGGGCGACGGTGCCTTTAAACTCTGTGCATTACTATAGCTGCCAGGTTTGAAAGAAGCTACAAAACAGATACTTATTGTACACGCATCTCATATCTCATCTCGCATAAACATTGCAGAAAGCCGGCTCCCCCACTGCCGTTCCCAAACCAACCTCTTGTTATCGCAGCATCTGCACTATAAATCTTCACCTAGAGATGGGTGGCAGCCATTTTGATTCCGAGAGGAGACAGGTGCCGTAGCAAGAAAACATACGATAAAATAGAAGCTTGTTGCTTTTTCACCTCGACATCCCTTATGGTGTAGCGTCAGTGGTATCTGCAGTGTGTCATACAGCACCTACTTGTGTGGTTTCAGGCGATACATACAGATATATTGTAAAACAAGAACATACAGAGATCTGGAACTGGATTCATTAAAAAAATACTACATAAAGCTGTAGCACTGCTTATAATTCAATCTTCTGCTAGTAGATAATTTAATACAATAATACTGTATTTCATGAGTTTAAAAAGCAGATTTGAACATAACTTCTGGCCAATAGAGTGATCATGGCCATTGAACATTTTTACAGATCTTGAGGTCACAGAAAGGTCAACAAGCAAGTAAATGTTTTTGACAAATATAAACACAAATACTTTTGTCTCTTTTTCCCTGTAGATTATCATGGCAACCAATCAACCAAGTTCTTTGGCAAGTTTTGGCAGTACTGAACTAAGTACAATCCTGCATTAGTCGATACTTTATCAGATATTCCATATAGATTGTGATTAATCCAACAGTAGCTGGTTCATCAAGTTTGTGCTGAGAAATACTCTGTATGTGGTAGATTGAAAGACGTATAATTTAAAAGATCATTTAAAAGATTTACTGTTGCTAAAATGTAATGGCTATTACCCAAATAAACAGATTTAGTGACACTGACCAAAACTTTGATGTAAAATGTTGGAAAATGTGAAATGAATCAGCCTAATTGAAACCTGACGAATTTCAAAGAGAAAATATATTACTAAGGATAAAGGTTTTCCTTCTCCATGGTAGCCAGATGAGAGATGCTTGGGGAAAGGCAATTATAAAAGCAGATGATACCAGCTACATCTATACTTTATCATGCTGATCAAGAAGATGAAAGAAATCAACAGGTATTGGAATGTAAAGATGATATTGGATATAAATGATTATGTTTTTGCAAAATTAACTATAAGACATTTAATCTTGACAGATATCTGCTCAACGTGAAGAAATGTAGTCATGCCATTGCCACTGATCATTTTGAATGATATTATATTTAAATGTCATTACATTATATATCCATGATTATTGATGATTAAATAATTAAATTCCATTAATTAGTGTATGAATGCGACACCCATTATAAAATTCTCTGCATGGAGACATTTTGTAATAAAAACTTACATATTTCAAATATGGACATGACTCCTGATTAAAACAATATCTCAGACAAAATACAAAATAGATGCATGTCAAACGCACGGAATCCGAAGTGTTTGGTCATCTCAGAATGAGGTATAAATGAAGGATACTCCATTTGAGTCATCGCTCCAAGTCTGCGAGTCTCTAAGTGCATACACATTGTGCAGTGCACTTGAAGCGTGTTGCATCTCCATCACAAGAATTAGTCCCTTCATCAGATCGATGACATTAGCACATAGAAGCCAGTAGCCAGACATGTTCACACTAACAAGTAATAAATATCAGAAGAGTATTCTGTGCAAGTTTCATGGGAATGTGAACTGTGAATTTCTGACTGAACATGGTCTATTAATTCAGAATGCCTCCTATTCTACCGGCACATGATTTAGATCTGTGTCTTGTAGCAAACTTGTCACAACCTGCACCATGACTGTTTCTGAAGCCCAGTGGATGCAGCGGTGAAATCAATATCATCAGTAGTGCTGATACATCCTGCAAGTGTGGTTGCACAACTCCAGTGCTCAGAAACTGAGTCCATTGAGTTTATGTAATATCTGGATTATAGTTTCCATCATTAGAGGGTTGACGTCTCTAGAGCTGGCTATATCTGTATATAATATAGTGTTATATTGAGGTGGGAGTGGGTTGGTGGGTGAGTGGAGTGTATTTTATGTGTGTCATAATAACGGACTGCAATTGATCTTCTTTCCAAGAAAGAATTTCGGCCAAAGCACAGCATATTAATCAGTGTTAACTGCATGCACAAAACTGTGCAAGCTACTACTTCTATATACTTCTATATATTTATCTTTACTCTGCAATGAACAGTTTATTTCCAATGTCAACAGTACTGAAGGCATATTCAACACATAAAGTTCCCTTCTGTTCAGTTACATAGAGTTCCCTTCTGTTCAGTTACATAGAGTTCCCTTCTGGTCAGTTACATAGAGTTCCCTTCTGTTCAGTTACATAGAGTTCCCTTCTGTTCAGTTACATAGAGTTCCCTTCTGTTCAGTTACATAGAGTTCCCTTCTGTTC
>JAUTBT010000067.1:0-29789 GCA_032361225.1 Lepetodrilus schrolli | reverse complement strand
GCATCGGCTGGTACTGACAAGACCAAGGATGATAACTGGATTGCCACTCTACAGACATCGCATCCTATCAATATCGCATCAGAAAGGTAACTTTAGCGAACATTGATGCCGGGGCCCCCCGGGGCAGGATTTGAACCTGGAACCTTGGCTGCGGAGTCCAACTGTTCTACCACTGCGCTACCACCCGCCCCTATTATTGTCATATTTCATCTTCTTGGGCAACTAACGCTTTGACAAACTGGGCATTCTTTATAGCATTCTTTATAGCATTCTTTATAGCATGCTCATCCATATCCATGTTGCCCTGATACCTTATACCAACAAGTGTGCTCATCTTTATTCTGTTGTTGATAACTAGATGTTATTTGCCATGTGGGGTAATCAAACCGCTTCTATGCACTTTACTATACGGAATGGAGGAGTGACATTTACTGCATGGATAATTATAGGTCCAAAATCCTGAGCAACTGAGAATTACAAGACTGTTTAACCTTATGTTGAAGGAACTGCACACAGAACTATCTACATAGATCTACATCATCATCATCCAGACCAGAGACCATATCATATGGTTTCTCTCCAGACACGTTCATACACATGCATGGTAATTGAATTCACAACAATATGCAATGTATGCCATATTATTTATCTATCAGAATAACTTTTTCAAGTGCTTGGAACGTTTCTTGGATAAATGTGGAAACTCGGTCGAATCTGTAAAACAGCTGTGGTAGAGTTTCCGAAGAGTTTTCAGGTAGACGATATCACTCTCGTATCACTGCAAGCCATTATAGTCGGGCTACCTGTAACCTTCCGACTGCCAGAGGCAACTGAAGATGCTATAAAGTAATTGTGATCAATTCAGATCCTTTTATCATTGCTTAAGCGGACGCTGTGTAAATACGTGCATACTTTGAGAATAGTTGGTAGGTAAAATTTCTACATATTACACCATAGCTGTCTGCAACATTTTGATATATTTCTTAGTCTTATTTGAAGACCTGCTTGGAATTTGATCCTATTGATAGTAGGGTAACCTACAGCTGATGCTCAGACACTGACACTGATGCTCAGACACTGACACTGATGCTCAGACACTGATGACGACAGCTGAAGGCATTGATCAGGAGGCTCTCCTGCACAGTTATTGATGATATGATGGCTTTATTGATGGTATAGCTGTCTTGGCCATGGTGCAGATTCCTCCACTATAACACTATAGAGAGTTGGTGAATAGCAATAGCTTTGGTACCTCCTGTAGGCATGGGTCATTGGTAATGTTAATAAGGTTTCGTATCGTTAACCCTCTCTCTTGATGACTATGGCTCCTTTATAGAATATCTCCAGCAGGAAGATGGTTAATTGTGAGATTCTGTAGGAAATATTGTCCATATTGCCATCTGGAGATATTGTCCATATTGCCAGCTGGAGATATCGTGGTATATTTATTGGTTCTGTCAATCAGCAGTTCACTGAATGATTCTGGGAAGAATGCGTGTCTTTCTTCTCATCATGGTCAGATTTTTCAGTATGGCACATGTCAAATTTAAGATTAATGTTCGGTAGCATTGGTCCTGATAATGATAGCGTATAATGAAAATCTAAGAAATCCTAAATGTCCAGGTTGCCTTAGGATGGGATCATTCACGGCAGTGCCAATGTTTCCTGCTCATCTGAGGATTGATTAGACCGATTACCGATTAGACCGATGATTAGACCATATATAATTTACTCTTTATTTTCTTGCTTCGGCTGAATGACACGTGTACACAACGTCATCACCTGACAGTGACTGCTATCTGTTGTACACAACGTCATCACCTGACAGTGACTGCTATCTGTTGTGCATTGGCAAGTGCGTTGATGTTGAAAAATACAGTTTGAAAACAGTCTTATTTTATTTTACAATATTAATAAGGATGTTACCTCTCTATCAGGTATAACAGGTGTGAAGTATTTACTCAGAACATGAGTGAAACTATGATAAGCATCAGTCAGTAATGGTTCTATTACAATGATCGTATAACTATATGCTCAACGAGTGAAATTCAAGTAATTCTACTGAACAATCTACTGAACGGTTTCCGAAGTCTCCCATTACTGTTGATGGCTGATCTGTTGAGAATGAATAAATTAGTGCTTTACCTCTCGGCGGGAATATTTCACCAATACGCAACTACGATCTGTTGAGAAGGCCACGGTCTAAACTAAAGTACAAGGGGGCTGTGATGCAATGAAACAGTACTGCCTTGATAGAGCTGAGAACTCCAGGGCTATTGAGGCCAGATGTCCAAATTGTTTATGTCAGATTTACAATATGTAACTTCCTGGTACTGGTAACAGTTGATGCATACTTACATACTTACATACTTACATACTTACATACTTACATACTTACATACTTACATACTTACATACTTACACACTCACAGCTACACGTGTTCCTATCTTTACAAACACTGCTGTTGCCTTATGAAAAGAACTTGTATCAGTGAATGCAGAAGGAAGCATGTTGTATGTGTCATCACTATGATTGCAGTGGCACGAACTAACCCTAGGCTGTTCATTCAACGCTAGGCTGTTCATTCAACATTCAACTCCACAGGTAACATTTAGTCTGCACCTGACGACCTTTCAGTTGGGTAAAATGTGTTGTTGGAGGAATCAGAATATTATTTTTCTTGAAATTATGTCAGGAATTGGAGTAACCTTGGAAACAATGGTACAGTTTGTGGTAGATGCCTCGCAACGAGGCCGTACATCAATGAAGCCCTGTAATCTGTAGTCGTCCCATTCATGGAGGATCAACGTCGTACTGGGACTCGTACTGCACGAGTTACACAGTATTTCTTGGCACGTAACAACATCAATACAATCGATTTGTATGCATTTAGTCCTGATTTAAATCCAATTGAGCACCATTTGGGCAAAATTGAACAGGATACATCAACGTCCTGCTGTTAACGTTGCAGGAACCTTGTGATGCCGTCATTTGTGCATATGACACTATCCATACAGCCTCCATATGACACTATCCATACAGCCTCCATATGACACTATCTATACAGCCTCCATATGACACTATCCATACAGCCTCCATATGGAACCTGTTTTTGTTTATTAGAACGACAATGTGCCGCAGTGATCAAAATCAACGGCGACCAAACTCGTTACTAACTTTATCTATCCATTCATTAGTGAATTGTACTTCATCTATTGACGTATTCATATTCACAATTAATTATTTATGAACCGAAATATCACCTGAGAAATATGTTTTAAAATGAGCATAGTCTATTATGATATGGGCACTTCGCATTTTTTTTTGCAGCTTAGTATATGTATACCTGTATATGTGCATTAATCTTCTTTTAATTATTTTTTTTATTGGGGTTTAGAGTCGCTTTCAAGATTCTTTCACTTAAATCACGATTTGTCAGTTTAGGGTCAGGAGGAAACCCGCAACATCTGTAGCGCTGAATGTTGCATTAAACATGCGAGCATCGGCTGGTACTGACAAGACCGTAACTGAACCGAACACTGAGGTATTGTATCTGTGCTTCTATGGCTTCACCATGTTCTATGCTATCCCTGAAGCACCAGCATCTGCTGTTGGAGGTATTGGCAAAGGCGATGTGTTAGCCCCACCACCCCTTCACATCTCGGCTTCTAATGAGGCAATTCTTACCACATTCCGGCACTATATTCTGGATAATAATTTGGGGATTTTTTTCCCAGATGAAACCTCCCACATGTTGAACAGAATGAGTAGTGATGATTCATGGCATTCATTTGCCCTTCACCATTACAATTACCTGCATATCAGTATTTTGGTTAAAGTTTACATTCAAATCAGGCTAGATATTTCCACTAAAGATGAGACAAATACAATGCCCAAAGGCAAAGTAAGTGATAGGTTTGTCCGATGTATTCAGACCTTGTTGAATCTGTTGTTTGAATACTTTGGGTACAGATAGAGAGTTTATCCAGCGAACCAATGTTGTATCCTAACTAAAGTAAAGATTGTTTCATGAATACCGAATATTCTGTGTTTCTTTTGCACAGCGGAGAGTGAATGTACAGTTGTCATGCTTAGATTGTTTGTATCAGTCGTTGGGAAACATGTTGGAAACAGCTTAAAACATCAACCCATAACTCATTACTTCAATTAATCAATCAAAATCGTATTATCTTGATCACAGCCTTTTATGATTTCTTTTCGTGTACGTTTCTGTGTATGAATCGCTTGCCCTTTCAGCCACATGCAACTATTGACATAACAAAAAACATGATCATCATACGTCTTTCCAGGATTGACACCCACATTGCAGTCTAGAGCATTGGTACCCTGCCCTTATGAGACCCAGCCAATCTACCCTCCTTTATGTGCATGAAGATTCTACTCCATGCAACAGAGTTCCCCGAGACGGAACAACGAGCACCTGTTCTGTGATTCCCAAAACATTACAAAGGTCACATGCTTGGGGCCCGTGGTACATTGGGAGGTAAATCCCACAAGTGGGACACACAGGAACTTGTCGGGGCAGTCTGGGTAGTCCCAGGTGGCTTTGTCAAAGACATTTCGACCAGCGATAACATGGCAGGGGGCTGAATACCACCAAAACAAAAACTATTGAAATCGGTGCCAGCTGATGCGATTTTTCTGTTGGTTTAGATCGACTGTATCCCTGTGCACTGTTTGATGTTACTTTTGTTGCACGCTATTTATCCACACCACACTGGTGGCCCCAGTCGTAATTAACTTCATTATAAATTGATCCCACCTTAAATTAACTTGCCCTCAGTGGATCCAGAATCTTGCTGCCACTGACTTGGATGAGAAAATAGTGTTCTTACTTTTTGCCTTTACAATTAATGAGTGAATCAGTTTGTTGATTTGGATTTAATATATTGGGATGTCGAGAAATCATTCTTTTTCACACAATTTCAATGGCTTTATTTGTTGATCATTCAATGTCAAGCACAATATTTTGTCTTCGTCACATTCCTTAATGATTCAGAAAAAAATATTATCACAAATATTCATAATTTCATCATTAATCCGCATTGTTAGGATTTTATTGTAATAGTATTGTAATAAATAATGTATAAAATCTTATGTTAATTCAGTATATAATTAAACCATATTTATATCACAATATTTGTATTGGACACATGTATTTGATAGGATATAAATGCGTGTTGTATACATATTAAAGTAAGGACGCATGTCGCGTGCAATAAACACAGATATTAATCATCTCAAGCTGTGACCACATTGGTTGAACAGAGAACAATAAGTCATGACAGTCCACGTAGGTAAATAACCATCGTATTGATTAGGTTTGACACTACAGCAAGGGAGATAACAACATCACTTGTAGATACTTATTTAAGTTTGTATGCTTCCCCATTGAAATTGGTTCCACCTGATTTATAGTGTTGAGAATATCCAAACTCTTACTAGGACATATTGACACTGGAAAAAAATTCATTTCATGTGGCTCTGAAGAAAGTGCCTGAGTTAACTCAAAGGTATCGGTGGCTTCATGAACAAAGTTCCAGAATAACCATAAACTTGTAATGCAGGTAACCATAGTAACTACCAAAATAAGCAAGACAGTGACACATTATAGCTGTCATTCAAGAATCAGCGAACCTCATTAAAAATGCTGGAAAATTATATGTTCAGTTACCCACAAATCATAATTTTTATTATTTTTTTCTTTGGTGATGACAAAGACTTACCTATACAAAGTTAAGGTATGGGTGTCCCATTCTGGTACTCCGAGGTTTGAAGCTGGAAGATGCACAATACATATAATCCTTTATGGTAGAAACGCAAAACACACACAAACACATACACACATACACCGTAGGATGGGACGTTCCTCTTGATATCGGATTTCCAAACAAGGTCTTTATCGATATCTTGTAGAATCCGCACTTTTGATAAACTTGGCACATACACACACACGAGGCCGGGTGATATTCCTCCAGTCAAGAAGCGCAGATTGTCTCCCTGGGTCTGTCACAGACAGTGGACACACGCAGGGAATCCTCTCTTCATCCCCAATACCTCGGTACATGTAAGGAAAACACATGCACTCTGGCAAAGCAGACAGAGCTCTCTCTATATCTATGCGGCTACCAGCAAAAAGTCTGGGTGTGTAGTGAGTATAGTAGCTGGCTGACGGTACGGAGGAGGGGGTAGTCTGTGAGCCTCGCTAGTCGACTAGCACTAGCGCTAGGCCATCTCTGTGCGGCGGTAATAATAGACCAGGAGGTACACTTGTAGCATGCCACCGTGAACAGCAGGGGGGTCATGACATGCAGTTAATGACAAAGTTGCTGAAGTTTTAGTAGCAGCAGGTGAGGTTTGAGTTTTGTGTGTGTACCCAGTTAACTGATTGGTACCCTGTTGACTGATAGGTACCCTGTTAACTGATAGGTACCTTGTTAACAGCAGACGGTTACTGACAAAGTTGCTGAAGTTTTAGTAGCAGCAGGTGAGGTTTGAGGTTTGTGTGTGTGTACCTAGTTAACTGATACATACCCTCTTAACTGATAGGTACCTTGTTAACTGATAGGTACCTTGTTAACAGCAGACGGTTACTGACAAAGTTGCTGATGTTTTAGTAGCAGCAGGTGAGGTTTGAGGTTTGTGTGTGTGTACCCAGTTAACTAATAGGTACCCTGTTAACTGATAGGTACCTTGTTACTTGGGACAGAGCACTGAAGTTACTATTGAGGGTACCAATGTGGTAGCTGAGCTACAGATACCATTGACTGGGATGACATCGGAGACTAGACATCCAACATGAGACCAGAGACAGGATCGGGATCCAGCCACAAGGCCTGGTTCCTAGTAGGTTCAATTAGGCACCATCCAAAGTGTTCTGACTGTGAGGATAATTCCCTCCTAGCCTCCACGCTGACATCCGACTGTGACAGGAGGGTAGCATATCCGACTCAGATTCGTGTCTAACGGAAATATAAATAATGTAGTTGTTAGGAAATTAACAAAGGAAGCTAAAAGATTTTGCTTATTATTAAATCTTTTAATGAGTACACATTTACTAAGATCTTGACCGTAAACCAACTAATTTATTATCATCCAATTGTATTCTATGTCTTCATTTTCCTTAAAATATATTTTAATTGTGTCTTTATATACTTCAAGTTTCTTCAGCCAATTTTCGTAATGTATGTGTGAAAGATTCCCGCTGTGATGTAAAATACTCGATATATGCATCGTAAACCTGCTATACAACTTTCAAGTTCACTGCATGAATATTGAGTCTTGTCTCCATGAGATGTTTACTATAGACCAACATCCTTGTTCGGTAACATATGGCCGGTATGTCTACGAGCTGGGTGTTAAAAATCGTTTTTATTGGATCGCACACCAGCTGACAGTTGCATCAATGTCCTGGATGAGAGGAATTAAGGAATAACGATTGCACGCAAAACAAGCGTTTAATTGATGAGTTGGATGGATAGAGTTCACGCTTCAACGAACATGGCGGCTTGTACCTTGCACAGGGATGAAGTGGTGTAGACGATGGATGAGATGTGGTGCCAAGTGGCTGCGTGATGACGGCTGTGGTGCCAAGTGGCTGCATAATATGACATTGCATTTGTATCTGGGATGTTTTGGGGCTATGGAACAGTATTATAATCTCTCGTAGGATAAAGTAACTAGGATAAAGTGATTTACCGACTTACTGGTTTTATACGACATTGCATTTATATCTGGGGTGTTTTTTATAGCTGTGCACTGTTGTGTCTGAAGTAAAGCTATGGAACAGCATTATAATCTGTTGTAGGATAAAGTAACTAGGATAAAGTGATTTAGTGACTGGTCTAATATTTTATCTGGAATACAATGTCTAGCGATTTACTTTATGTTTTATCGTTGCAAATGGGTGAAAGATTCCCACAGCGATGTTAAACTCACTCACTCACTTACTTACTTTGTTTTACTTCGTATTTGGGATAAAGTGATGAACTAATAGGATTAGGATGTTAATATTTTGATGATATGTACACTAATGTTGTGCATCACACTTGTGTTGTATCTGTCTACTGTAAAGATAATGGATTCAATCTTGGCCCTGGGAGTCGTCCTCGCCCAGATCCTGCCAGGATGTAGCATACTCAAAACATTCTCGTAAAGGAATAACTGTATTTGTATTCAAAGAGCAGTATGGATGTTCTTTGGAAATCTATACCACCTGAACTCACTTTCTCTTACAAATCTGTAGATACTGATTTCCAAATATAATTTGCAGCTTTAAAATCTTATAAACGGCGGGTTGTAGCGCAATGGTAGAACGTTGGACTTTGGAACCAAATGTCCCAGGTTCAAATCCCACCCCGGGAGCCTGGCATCAATGTTTGCAAAAGTTACCTTTCTGACGCGAAATGGATAGGACGCGAGTGGCAATGCAGTTACCATCCTTGGTCTTGTACCATCCTTGGTCAGTACCAGCTGATGCTCACAGGTTTACTGCAACATTCAGCGCTACGGATGTTGCGGGTTTCCTCCTGCCATAAACTGACAAGCCGTGATATAAGTGAAAGAATCTTAAAAGCGACTCTAAACCCCATTTAAAAAATAAATAAATTTATGAACATCTTCTAAGTGAATTATAATTTTGATCTATTCTAGCTCTAAGCATTGAAAGACAACAATAAGGGTTAAAAACACATGAACCCTTGCAGTGATGGCCTCATTGCACTACCACACCTGCCGACTTGCCCCAAATGGTTTTGAGTTTCTGCTAAAGATAGCTTTGTGGAAGTGGACCCAGGTGCATCCTGAGCTGGCCACCTGCTGGATCTTGTATCATTGTCTCCACAAATAGATCTACTTCATCCAGGTTGCAACCCCTCAGGGACATTTCAGTAACATATCTTAGAACAGTGGTTGGAATTGGGGCCAACTAGGTCTGTTTTTTTGGAGGGGGGTTCTGTTCTATGAAACTATAAGCTGAGGGTTTTAGAAGAAAGATATATCAGAACACACCTAGTAGTTGTGGGGTTGGGTGGTAGCACAGTGATAGAATGTTGGACTTCGGAGCCAAAGGTTCCAGGTTCAAATCCCACCCTGGGGCCCCGGCATCAATATTCGCGGAAGTAGAGTGGCAATGCAGTTATCATCCTTGGTCTTGTCAGTACCAGCCGATGCTCTCAGTTTTACTGCAACATTCAGTGCTACCCATGTTGCGGGTTTCCTCCTGCCCTAAACTGACAAGCCTTGATATAATTGAAAGACTCGTGAAAGCTACTCTAAACCTCAATTTAAAAATAATAAAAATTAAATAAATGATATACGAAATATCTGTATATTTGCTTGTTATCATAACCTACTGGAATTACCATTCTTATTACTGGTTATTTTAAATTTAGAAGAAAGATATATCAGATCACACCTAATAATAGTGGATTGTACACAAGGTGTATGTACCACCAAAGTCGTGAAGTTTCCGGGTGCACAAAAATACACACTGTTGTCTCTTGAAAAAGACGTGCAATAAATCGTCTCTTGCCGTTTCCATAGACACCAACAGACTTTATTTTCATATTTGATCTATATAGTCTTTCTTATCGTCACTTCTTTTAACAAAATATTTGAAACATTAAATCTTGTTTTCCTTGCTATATTCTGGCAGCACATGAGCCTGTCAAAATATATCACTAATATAAACAAAACAAAAACATGATGAATATGTCAAATGTCTTCTATATACGTCGGTAATATCTTATGTAAAATAAAATTGAGTGAAATTTTGGTGATAGTGATCATGAAATATTATGAATAAGTGTTATTGCTGAGAATTTAAGTCTTCATTCAAGACTATATTAGACACAGTGTCTGCAGCTGTAGATGTTGTAGTAGGTTCCCCAGATCTTCATCCAGATGTCTGTTCATGCTAATCTACAGGCATTAGCTAGAGATGTGGAGATGTGTAGAGATGTGTAGCTGGAGAGATGTGTAGGTGGAGATGTGTAGCTCTGGAGAGATTTGTAGCTTTGGAGAGGTGTGTAGGTGGAGATATGTAGATGTGTAGGTGGAGATATGTAGCTTTGGAGGGATGTGTAGCTGGAGAGATGTGCAGGTGGAGATGTGTAGCTCTGGAGAGATGTGTAGGTGGAGATGTGTAGCTTTGGAGAGATTTGTAGCTGGAGATGTGTAGCTCTGGAGAGATGTGTAGCTGGAGATGTGTAGCTCTGGAGAGATGTGGTGATGTGTAGCTGGAGATGTATAAGTCTGGAGATATGTAGATATGTGTAGCTTTGGAGAGATGTGTAGCTCTGGAGAGATGTGGTGATGTGTAGCTGGAGATGTATAAGTCTGGAGATATGTAGAGATGTGTAGCTGGAGATGTGTAGCTCTGGAGAGATTTGTAGCTGGAGATGTGTAGCTTTGGAGAGATGTGTAGCTGGAGATGTATAAGTCTGGAGATATGTAGAGATGTGTAGCTGGAGATGTGTAGCTTTGGAGAGATGTGTAGCTGAAGATGTGTAGCTCTGGAGAGATGTGGTGATGTGTAGCTGGAGATGTATAAGTCTGGAGATATGTAGAGATGTAGGTGGAGATGTGTAGCTCTGGAGAGATGTGTAGCTGGAGATATGCAGCTGGTGAAGTATTTAGATGTGTTGCTTGGGATGTATAACTGCACATGTGTAGCTGGCGAGATGTAGTAGAGTTGTAGCTGGAGAAATATATATATATATAGGAGTCAGGCTGTGGAGTCAGGCTTGCTCTTCTCCATAGAGTTCTACCTCTGCCAGTGTTGGAGGTAAGCAAAGTACACTAAGGTTGATGAGTCAGCTTGTGTTGGAAAACCCCAGTCTGTTGAGGAACACCAGATATACCGATGTATTTTACAGGTGTTGGTAGAACAGAAAAACGGCCGGTTCAGCTAGATATTTAATAAAGCATGCAAAATATGATATTTAAAAAATAATTAAAGTTTCACAAAATAAGAAGGGTTTTCTTCATGGATTCTACGTTCAGTGGGTTATATCCTACTGATGTTGCCATTGGTATAGTCGCTGCTATGTTAGTGTATATCTGGAACACAATCAGTAACACAATTAGTAACACAATCAGTAACGCATCAGTAACACATCAGTAACACAATCAGTAACATGATCAGTAACACGATCAGTAACACAATTAGTAACACATCAGTAACACGATCAGTAACACGATCAGTAACACAATTAGTAACACAATCAGTAACACAATCAGTAACACATCAGTAACACGATCAGTAACACGATCAGTAACATGATCAGTAACACATCAGTAACACATCAGTAACATGATCAGTAACACGATCAGTAACACGATCAGTAACACGATCAGTAACACGATCAGTAACATGATCAGTAACACATCAGTAACACATCAGTAACACATCAGTAACACATCAGTAACACGATCAGTAACACATCAGGAGGGATGGAGAGGGTAGTGACTCTGTGTTGCCAGGTAATTTAGTCTTTTCTAAATCTTAGTACATTGGTACTATTCTTACCAAGGTAATTTACTTCTAGTACTGATACCATACTGAGGAAATGTAATTCAAAGCTCTCATTATCATTTTGAAACTATAACACTCTATGAGAGAACGATAGTCTCATAGTGAGTATTAGACGTATTAGTGAATTTATACCCTCAAATTAGCATCTGGATATTCTTGCTTTTTTCCCACCAACAATGAACAGCTGACCTCTGAGATTCCCTAAGAACCCTAGTGGTGTACCAGATCCATTGGTGCAGTTCTGTTGGTCCTGTACTGGATCCATTGTCACAGTTCTGTTGATCCTGTACTGAATTCATTGGTATAGTTCTGTTGGTTATGTACCATATCCATTGGCACAGTTCTGTTGGTTCTGTACTAGATCCATTGGCACAGTTCTGTTGGTTATGTACCATATCCATTGGCGCAGTTCTGTTGGTCCTGTACTAGATCCATTGGTACAGTTCTGTTGGTCGTGTACTGGATCCATTGGCATAGTTCTGTTGGTCCTGTACTAGATCCATTGGTACAGTTCTGTACTAGATCCATTGGTACAGTTCTGTTGGTCCTGTACTAGATCCATTGGCACAGTTCTGTTGGTCCTCCTGTACTGAGCTTCAAAGCTGACATACTGTCGATGTTTACACCCCACATCAGTGTTAGATCTACAGGAACAGACTGTGTGAATAAATATCCACCATATTTACTATTCCATGCTTTTATTAAGTTGATGTTGGCTTCCTCCTGAGAAGATGAACCAACTAAGGCAGGCTTCTGAAGTCTTTACTCAGCAGTGAATGAGTACTTTGTATGTTCTGTTATGACCAATGATACAGTACTTTGTACTATTCCTGTTCAGAATGTTTGTTATAAAGAATACAGCCAGTAACCAGTTTATTTTATAAATAAGCAAGTCTAGCTGGCATGAATTCTGTGAGAAGGTACTGATTATGTTTATGTTATCGTATAATTTATGATCAATTTAATGCTATGATTGTTGACCTTGAGGCAAGCCTCATTGTGTTGGTATTCCATGTATAACACAATCACAACTATAGTGGTTCGTACGTTGTCACATTTGGTGGGTCGTCCTGCAGCGACATGAAACAAGAAATCAATGAGTAGTGGTTAATACAAGCTCATTGTACACCAATATATACTAGATGAGCACCATCTGGTGTTTGAACTCAGGTTGAAACTCCAGTTGTCACGATACATGTATGGATGGTCAATCTGTGTATATTATTTATACTGTGCCTGCACTGATTGGGTCCGTATATCATGTCCATGCACCGTGGGGATTGGGTCCATGTGATTGTCTATGCACTACAGTGTTGTGCGGTTATCTGGGCGTGAGGTGAAGACCTGGGCCGAAGGAGGTTACTTACAGGTGTGTGGTACATAATGCAGTAACAAGAGTAACCTCAGCCAGCTGGCCGTCCTGATTGACCTGATTGACCTGGACAGACCACATGCCAAGGTCTCTCTGCCTTTACCACGCCCTCACCAATATCGGTTAAATAATGTAATCATGTTCATATCTGGAAGGTTTTCCATTTGCATTACCCTGACCAATATCTGTTAAATAATGTTGTTTGTTTTTTTGTTTGTTTTTTTAATTGGGGTCTAGAGTCGCTTTCAAGATTCTTTCACTTATATCACGACTTGTCAGTTTAGGGCAGGAGGAAACCTGCATCATCCGTAGCACTGAATGTTGCAGTAAACCTGCAAGCACCGACTGGTACTGACAAGACCAAGGATGATAACATTTAATAGACATAAATCTAGTTGTCTAAAAAAATCAAGTTCTTTTAATTGCACAACAACACAGCCAAATTGAATGATGATAGAAACATGAGAACATTCTTAACAGGGCTGGGTATCATATGCAAGTATTGGTTATTGTACTGGGAGATAAAATACAAAACTATTAAAAAATATGAAAATATTGAAAACCAGTGGGACCTGCAGAAAATGATACTTGTTGCACAATATACTTGTGTAGACAAATCAAATGTACGTACTTTCAGGTAAAATATGTTTGACCATGAAATATGTCAACAAACTGTGATTGTATGCCTTTAACCCTCTCCCTGCTGGATTAGACACAGGCACTGCTCTTCAGCATGGAAAGTTAAGAGTGATTCTTTGTTTAACATCACTTGCAGTAATATTTTAATGTGGCAAAGTGACTTAAAACATTTTTCCTGACCAATATATTGAGGCTGTCATGTAAATCTTCATACATGTAAATCAATATGACAAATACAACTTAAAACATGTTTTACCTAAATGAGTATAAGCAAGTATAAATTGCAAACCAGTATTTCAAGCAAGTACATGTACATGAGTTACTATTTAATTATAGTCATTAAAACTGTGAAACTAAGGTTCATAGTAATAGTAGTAATTTAGAGGCTAACCTACATTTTGCTGATGGCAACCACAATTGCCCTTACATATAGATGAGAAATTGCGCATGATTACACTAGGCCGTGATGATTACCGTAAATAGGCTATTTAAATAAACTAAACTTCTTGATTTTAGATGGAAATTTGGTTGCATATAATTAATATTAACTAGATCTATCTTGTATTCTCTATACAATGCGTGAGGCAGTTCCAGATCAAGGTATTCCGGATCACACTTTCACTTATACTCACTAACGATAATGCAGACAAAGTGTCCAGTTTTTTTCTAGACATTACACATGACAGAAAATCTAAAAACAACAGTGGACAGTGAGAAAGTGAGAGCATGATCCGGAATACCTGTGATCTGTAGCTGCCTCATGCACTGTTTAACTCTCTCCATGCTGAAGGCAACCAGAGATGTCCTAATGAGCAGTGCTTTTGCCTAATCCAGCAGGGAGAGGGTTAATTTGCTTAATTCTGACAGTACCATATGTGTAGGATGCAAGGATAATTATTAGAATTTCAAATTACATTATATTAATTATACTTTCCAAATAATATCAATTCATATAGTTGTTGTATCTAGAAAAATTTATTTATTACAGGTAATCAATCAATACACTTCTGACAGATTAATAATCTAGTCTACACGATCTAGCTAGTTTTTCACAAATAATATATTTGTTATAATGTGTACAAAATATATCCATTTAGACTGTTAGACTGCAGCCAGGTATCTAGTTTTTATTTTTATTTTTTTTCTCAGTTTTATTATTTTTATTTTTACACTATTGGCAAAGGTGGAGCAACTTTTTTTTCTTCTATTTTTAGTTTATAAACTTTACAACAAAAAACACTTAATCATTCTGATTTAAACGTAGTTTTCTTTGTAAAATGTCAATGATATGCACAAAAAGAACATCTGATGAACAACTGGGGTGCTTACCTGGGTCACTGTAATCCGTCACGCACAGCAGTTTCGGTTTACGGGCAATGCAATTTGCGTAGCCGATCATGATCTCTAAACAACAACATCAGCCGGTATTTCCCCCATTCAGCGTTGTGACGTCACGTTACTAGGGGCACTAACTAGAGGGAGTTCTTATTTTATGCTTTAGCTTGATTATTAAATTATTATGCTATCGTGTTAGTTTGTGCCCTTCATATAATATTATCATATGTATGTCATTTATCTATTCAATTACAAAAAGATGTATGGCCTAAATTGTATTCTTATTATTAGTATTATACAGTACTTAAATGCATTTATGTTTGTCCCAGGTGAGATACTTTGAGGTTCCATAATCAAATGCGGTACTAATATAGATTAGATTTATATTGTATAAATAATTTAATATACATTATTGGCATATTAAAAATTGTCGTTATCGATCTGACTTGACTCTGTTTAGTTATTTATTATTAATTAAAACAACATCTTTCAATAAAATGTAAAGGCATACAATCACAGATTAAGTTGTCGTTTTTGGACCGAATTGGAGTTCAAAATGCAAAGTGCATGCACTTAGCATACATATAATCGCTTTTATACCTCCAGATATGTTTACACCGCTGTAGGATTGGTAAAATTCCATTGCAGTTTACATTTCCAGTAAAACCCGAATAATCAGTTGGTAATGTATTGTAATATCTCAATTTTCTATAGTCTAATAGACTAAGGGGGTTAATTCTAATGATCACAGTCAAAATAACCTTTGACGCCTACTGGTACTTAAGCTATACGTAACTATACATAGAGGATCTCATATGACTGGTCATATAATACTTAATTTATTAAACAAGTTGGCAAACTTGATATTATACAGGCTCTGTCGAGCATAGTATCATTTTTGTCAATTAGTTTAATAAATTCAGTAATATATGAACACGAATGTGAGATTCTATTTATCCCTGTAGAAACTATTGTAATATCGATCTTTAGTCACAAATACCATATATAGGCAAATGTCATGGTAACTGGGTTAAAGCACGCGGACAAAATATAGTTCCAAGTAAATGTGGCAATATTAATGTGTTTGCATATTTAATTGAAGAAATCTTTTAACTTTCTATTCGCCAAATTAAGTTCCAAGAAGAACCTCTAAAAGACTTTAATATCATTTATTAATAATTATATAAAAATATATTGTTATTGTACTAGTAAAACTATTTATATTGATAGATTGGGTTTATTGCACTCCAAAACTCCTATCTTATATGATAAATATTTCTTAAATAATAAAATATTAAAAAATAATAAAATATTAAAATATTAAAAAATAATATAATATTAAAATATTGAAAACCAGTGGCGTATGCGGGAAATGTAGCTGGTTGTGTAGACACATCAAATGTACATACTTTCATGTAAAAATACGTTTGACCATAAAATATGTAAACAAACCCGTGATTGTATCCCTTTAATGAGTGAAGTGTAATAAAATATATGTTCATGTGATGATGGTAGCTCTCAGTTATTCACATTATTTTAACTACATTAGAAACACAATTTATTCATTTAACCTAGGAATGACTAATTAAATATTTACAGTAGACCTAGCTATTTCGTAGCCGAGAAATTCTATAAAGACCATTTTACCCAATACTACATACGGATTACTCCCTGGCAGGCAATAACTCTTTTATCAATAAAGGTAACAAACCTTTCAAGATGGCGGAGTGAGTAGCGGGAATAATATGTGAATTATAGAGAAAATGTGCCATAAACGTGGACAAATAATCCTGTTTTGTGATAATTATATATTAGCAAATCAATACAATAATCCAATCACAATATCTATTTATAAATTAGCTTGCTTTGTGTCATTATTGCTGTGTTGAGACTCGTGAGTCGTAGTCGTACATTTGTAATGTATAAACTAAAATTCAAAGTAAATGGTAAGTGTGAGCGTCACTGTGTCTGGCTTCATCAACTTCAAGTTCAAGACTCAAGTTTATCACATTTTTCTAATATGCCAAATCAACTCAGATTATGTAAGCGAAGCATTGAACGCCCAAAGTAATTTCGCCCACAACGATGCCTCACTAATGTATTTTTGGGTGGCACCTTCCCACCTCCCACAATTTTTTCTTTCTCTTGACAGTGAGTGTAGTGTGTACAGATTACTCTCCGTCACTTGATGTTTCTTGAGATCATACGTTAATAAGCCAGAATACATATGTGCATGCCAAAGCACATGAAAAACATCTGTCTGAGGCGCTGTAGTGCTAATGTAATGCATGTTTATCATCTATTTTGCATTACAACTTAATCATGTTTGTTACAACCACTGTAAAGTATTCCGGTGGTTGTGATTAGCATTTTAATACCATTATATTATACTATAATTCGATTTCACATTCCCTGCTGTGCTAATTAGCATACGGGTGGCGTACATGTACTTCCGCCCGTAAAGATGAATGCACACATAGAGGCATGCAACTTTCCACAGCTGTAATTTATGGAATGAATATTTGCATCATTAAAAAAAATTAAATCTGTCTATTAGTTATCACCAAATACTTTGAAAAATGTACACCAAAGCTGACTGGCTGCTGACCAAGCTAGCCGCTAATTGGCTCTCAGGTGGCTCTGCTAATGTGCGTCCTAGTGTGGCAAACAAATGTGAAATTAGAACAAGGTTGGACAAACTTGGAGGAATGACAGTTGAATATATGTGTGGCTAGTGTGGTACATCCATATATTATTTAAGCATCTGGTTTTGTAGCTAAAGTGACTCTATGATACTAAATGGGCCCAAAATGTCATACATCCTGTTAGTAATAGTATTGTTTTAGTTCAATGGAATTTACATTAATGAATACAAAACTTCAGTATCGTATGTCTGTATTTGTCATTTTTTCTAAATGTCTTCGTTTGATGTTTACAGCCTCCAGGAGAGGCAGATCAAAGATGCTCAAATGCGGGCAACCATCAACCAGAAACTAGTGGAGACTGGTGAGAGAGACAGGTGTGTATCTTGTCAGTACTTGTTTTTGGTCATGTCAATACTTGTGAGTATCAGTACTTGTTTTTTTCAGTCATTGTATCAGAAGTTATGTCAGTCATCTTGCCAACAATCGTGTCAGTACTTGTGGCAGTGTCAGTACTTGTGGCAGTGTCAGTACTTGTGGCAGTATCAGTAGATGTGTTACTGTTAGTCAGCTTGTCACTGTTACTGTTACTACCAATGTCTGTCATTGTGGCATACATTTACTAAAATGAAAGTTTATATTTATTAAGTTTAACATAAGACTTATATGACAGATTGAAGGAACTTCTCCGAACCCGACTGATTGAATGTGGCTGGCGAGAAGAGCTGAAGCAGTACTGCAAAGGTAATAAACATACAAGTCTTCATTTGGTTTCAGCATACTGTAATCAGATAATACACTCCTGTCCTACTGTGGATACTGTACCATGTGATCCACTCGCAGCTCAAACATTGTCTAATGTTAAACTACAAATCTGAAGTACACCAGCCAAAAACTATCTCAGTTATTGCACATCTCAGTTATTGCACCGTATAATACTCTGTTTAACATCGACATTGATGATTATTTGTATTTTCCATGCTTTAGTGAGGACAGCAATTTAGGGCAATAAGAATGTTGCATATGAGTGAACAATTACCACTGCAATGTAAAACAATAACTCACTAGGGCAATAATGAAATTCATGTTATACCTTCAACCCTTTCAGAAATTGTTCAACAAAAGGGCTTGGAGCATATTACAGTTGATGACCTTGTTGCTGAAATCACTCCTAAGGGCAGAGGTAGGTACAGGTTGATAGTGTTCATATCCTCATTACTCAGATAGTTAGTATCCATATTTTCATTGCTCATGTTGTTGCTACTACTTGTGTTATAAATATATACTTCTTAACAATTATGATAAATTAAATGTGTTATTTTGAAAATGATACAATGTATGGAATTGTGTAAAATTTGAAGTATTTATAATTCTGAATATTTTATAAACATAAACCTCACCCAACCTAAACGTTTTCAGCCTTGGTCCCAGACAACGTCAAGAAAGAACTCCTGCAGAGAATACGAACATTCCTAGCACAACAATAATGAAAGGAGGCTACTCTACAAGCACCCCAGCCCCCTGGAATAAACTCGTTTTCATGATAAAACAGCAGACGAGAGAGGCCCGAGTTTGTTTCTATTAGTTGGCTTATTTTAATTTAAGCCAATTCGGTAGCACCTTCCTCTTGTCTCTTCCCTTTGGCTGGCTTTAGATACTCATAGACAAGCCATTGTTCAAATTAAAATGGATTTAATGTTTCTAGATTTATATCAGTGTTGCTAATTACTAATTACCAATAGAACAGTTATGTCTTTGATTGTCAATCTTATCAGCTAATATTTTACCATTATGCTTTAAAGCACATTCGGAATAATTTGCTGTCTTACTAATTACCACACTTGTAGCTGTCAATCACTTATCGTCAAATATTTTACTTAGCACATTCCGAATAATTTGCCATCTTAAAATCGGCATTGCATTATGTAATCAGAAATTTTAACTGTTGAAATCATTATATATATAATTATGTTTAGATTATTCATATTTGTCAAGAAATATATGAATATCAAAACTTTGAACAACATCATTACAATATGTTCATATTCACATTTGTCATTAATGCTGCTATCAAAGGCTGAAGTGAAAGTCATTGACTCATTATCGTAGTAAAGTAATCGATGGTACAGAGGTAAATTACATTTTGTGCAGTCGAAAGAACATCTGTGATCTCATACATCTTTGCCATAATGCTGCAATGTTTACTTGAGGAATTTTTCATGACAAGATATATCCCTGGCTATGAGAATGCTATTAAAGTCGCGATACCGGATATGTTCAGATATATCTGTGGTGGTTTGATGAACTATAATAATGACCTATACAACTTGCTATGTTATTTTCTGTGGCCCTGCTTTGATATGATCCAGTGATTTAGAGATTTGGATATTTCTGTGAAAATGTGTGACCACGCATCTTTAAGATTGACTGACGGATTGATTGATGGCCTTATTCCTCCTAGTAAATTTTCACCATGCTTTAACTTGTCATTTATGCTGTGGGCTTCCAGTTATGGGGAAAATATACAATACTCATAATTTCTGTCCTTGTTAATCTACTGATAAATTGTAGCCACAAATATTCCAGTTCAAATAGGTGCCAGTTTCATGGGTGATAGCTGGAATATTTGTAAACTTGAACATAATATAAAATCACACTTTTGATGCTTGTAAGTGGACTGCATACATCTGTTAACTAACTTTTAAGAGAGGTCTTCGCGTATGGATGAAATATTCCTGTTGCGACATAAAGCACTAATTCATTCATTCATTTAAAAAAGGACTAGATTTCATGTTTAAATTTGCATGGTTTAATGCAACAGTTATGCTAGAATGACTTATGTTATGCAATCTTTTGTTGCTTTTGGAAATGACATTAACAGCTGATTAATACATAGTCATTGAATGTTCCTTAAGAAATGTTTTAGTTTGTTTGGTACAGTCGATGGTTGACATTTGCTTATACTACTTCACCAGTGGCCAGGTCAAAATGGCAGATTGGTGCTGTAACCCATCCATTATTGCCAACATTGTCAGTGTATTTGTGCAGTGTTTTGTATTTTCATTATGCAGATGGTCAACAGATTTTCATATTTGTCAATATTGAAATGTAATGTAATTTAAATATCAGTTATTGGATTTGGTATACTTATGTCTAGACGGTTGCTCATACCATGTTACTTTCTCGGGACGAAACTACCAGTACTGTCACTTGAGGTAATGACACTACCAGTACTGTCACTTGAGGTAACGACACTACCAGTACTGTCACTTGATGTAATGACACTACTAGTACTGGCATTTGAGGTAATGACACTACCAGTACTGTCACTTGAGGTAATAACACTGCTACTAGTACTGTCACTCAGGTATTACTGGTAATGTGAATGATACCACAATTGACAATATTGGCAGTGTTCCCGCAACTGACAATACTACTCTGGTACCACTACAAGTACTGTCAATTACTGTATTAGTACTAGTACTAGTGTCATTTGAGTGAACACTACCAGTACTGTCATTTACAGTATTGGTACCAGTACTGTCATTTGGCCATATTCAGTCTTACATTGAGATGTCTATATTTATTAAAAATTACATTTGTCTTTCAAGACTTGCTTGTACTTTGTTACAAAGAAGAAAAACTATTGTGCTGTTTGATTTAAGAATAAATGATTCCAATGGTCCATCATTATGCTTGTGGGAAGTCGCATTTCCACCAGCTGTTGGTGCTAGAACATAGAATATCCTACCACAGAACATTGATACCCCACTGGGAACTCTCAGCCGACCAGTCTTTGATTTACCCATTGAGAACCAAGTAGGGGAACAAGTACCTTTTTTTAAACATCAAAAGACATTGCCGGGATGACCTACTGCACTCGACTATCCTACCCCTACGCCTTGGTGGAGGTCGCGTGTATGATGGACTAGAATAACAAGAGCTTGTGACCATTAAGCATAGCCTCTTAGGATAAGACTTCGATATGTCAGAAGACTAAGCTATGAAGAAATTCAATCGCGTTTTAACAATTGATAGGAAGTAGATCATACGACAGCACACTGTATTCGTATCATATTACCAGGAAGCTAATTAAACACGTTCTCACTGGTACATTATTATGGAAGGTAATTTCACATAAATACTCGACGGCTGATTTTATGCCTGCTTCTCACACACCTTTCCATTACTTTCACTTGTTTTTACAGAGAAAGTCCAATCGTAAAGAGATCATTCGAACTGATACCAACTTGAAACATACTTTTGATCGTACATGTGGATGTCTGAAAATACCCACAGTAACAAGTTATCAACCAATTAAAAGTAGTCTAAAATGTACAGAAGATCAAGATGAATTGTCCACCTGCCACTTGTATTTATGGACTCTGTAAATAAATAGCTGGTGTTTCCAGATGTTGCAGCAGTTGTTTTTATCCTAGAATGTTCATTCAACACACGTTAGATGTTGAAAAAGTGTTGCTCATTTTCAGCAGCGTTCATAGAAACGTGGACACCCTACGTTGAAATGATTACTTGTCACAGTGTTGGTTTCAACATATGTTTATTAAACTATTTAATGAGGATTGGTAATCAAACTGTAAAGCTTAAGGTCAAAGCGTTCAGTAGACATACGTTATACAGACGTTGCACAATTGTTGCTCATATTCAGGAGCGTCCATTGAAATGAGGGATTGACAGAATGTTCATTAGCAATAGGCCCACGTTTTAGGTGTTACATAATGGTTGCTCGTATTCATCAACGTTCATTAGACATAGCGACATACTTGTCGGAGCGTTCAGTAGACATACGTTATAGATGTCGACAATTGTTGCTCATATTCAGGAGCGTTAATTGGACACACATTAAATGCTGCACAATGCCAATGTTTGCTCATATTCAGAACCGTTCATTAGACACTGAAAATGGTTGTTCATGTTAAGGAGCGTTCATTAAACACAATGCACTCCAAGTGTTCCACTGGTTGCTCATAAATCAAAGGGTTAATTTTACACATTGGCTAGATGCACAATGGTTGACGTGTTTATTCACTCCAGATATTCTAATGGTTGCTCATAAGCCAAAGGGTTCATTAAACGTACGCTATATGCAATTGCTAGCGTGTTGTACTCATTAGATGCACGCTAGATGTTGAAATTGATGCTGACATTCCAGAGCGTTCGTTAGATAGATGTATGCGTGGTTCTCCCTTTTATGATTTGGCAGTGGAATATATGGAAATCGGGGAATATTGTTCATGACTGAAATGACGCCCGGCATTGTCTTCCATACAAGGCATGAGTTGGCCGGAAGTTGTCGGCCATCATCCCGTCATCCCCCGGGCGGAGTATGTCTCCTTTGCAGATTGTTCGCAGTCGACGGAATTCTTCTAGCTGAGAAGCAAAAACACAATTTTTCACGATAATAATCTTTACGAATTGATTACAGAAACAAAGGCATACTGTCATAGAAAGCAAAACATACTCAACGAATATTCTCATTTTACATTGAATACCATTCTCTGAAACACCTGGGTATCGTTCCTCGAAGCTACTACCACGAGACCATAGTAGATATGAGAGCTTAGTGAAACGATACCCTGGCCATTTCCCATACTTAACATCCGTCGAAGGCAATGCCCTCTGTTTCAGAGGATGATTGTACCGTTAGTTGCACCGATTTAATTGAGAGTTACATATATTAATACTATCGTGCTGCATTACTGTACATTTGTGGGGTTTCTCTGTACTGCATTATAATGTAGATCCTCCTTCTGTAGAAATCCTACTCACTTGTGAGTGTGCTATCATCAGAGGGTATCTGAAGACTATCCACGTGACTTCCTCACTACACGGCGGTGATGTCAAAGACCCCTCGTACGTCCAATAGTCCCTCAACGACGCATCTATAGACAGAATTATACACCGGATTATATATAGGACTATTAACGATTGTACACAGGGTTGGTTATACACAGGATTCATTGTCAAATACGTTGGAGGCCATTTTCTTTATATATATATATATATATATATATTTATTTTTTTTATATATTTTTTTTTAAAATTTATTTATTTTTAAATTTTTATTTTTATTTTTTTGGGATATTTTAATTTTTTTTTTATTTTTTTATTTTTATTTTTTTTATTTTTTATTTTTATTTTTATTTTATTTTTTTATATTTGTAAAAATGTTTTTGTTTATTTAAAAAATTTTTTTTTTAATACCAACCAAAACAGAAATGTAATTTTATTTATGTTTTAATCGAACACCCTTTGCATTTGACCACAGTACTTTGAATAAGTATAATAAAGTGTTATACATAATTTTATTATAATTGCATGTATTCAAAGTCCTGTGTTTTGACAAAACCAACACACCAGAGATATCTGAAAACTTCATGGTATTAATCAATTCTTACATCATTACATTGGCGCGGGATATACCAATAATACGATAGTTAATACCAATAATAATGCAATAGTTAATGCATTATGTGTTCATTCATATTAACAGTACTGCTGTGTATAACGTTATGGTTTTCTATTGGTAACAACAGCTAGCACATAATGATAACGTTCTCGACGTTATTCCAACCTATAGTTAAACTTATCCAAGGACATATGTGTAAGTCTGGATTAATTTTCTGATGGTAATAGTATATGAAGCAAAACAAGACGCCGTCTGTTGAGCATACCTGGTAAGAGGCATGCAGGATTAAAACCGCTCAGTATATTCTTCTGTCGGCTCTGAAATAGCAACATGATCATTTGTAATAATAAAAATAATAATAATTATGTGCGCATGCATATTGCGCCAAATCCAAGCTTTAAAGCGTGTTCATAGTGTTGCATTATTACCTCCGATCAATGGATCAGTTGGCTATAATTTTCCTTCTCATCTCCCTGGGGAGTATACACATGACCCAAGCTGCCGTTCTAGAATGTTATCATTCACATGTCCATATGTCATCCTATCGGGTACCCATTCTCTGCTGTACATACATCATTAAGAATTGAAATATGAATGCTATATAAAATGTTGTGATACACTTTACTGCTACATTTTAACGACATCATTGTTGTGTATGATTGTTTTTGAAAGCACTAGTAGATTTATGATTTTTCAATCAAATTAAAATAAAATCTTGATTCGTTTCAGCTACTCTATATAGCTGAAACGAAGAACTAGTAATTACATTGACGTTTAATTCCATACCTTGAAATGGACATCTTCAAGACTGTCAGTGATAACTGTAAGACCATGATGCTCTCGGCCTAACTGTTAACAAACATAACTAAATTAAATACAACTCCAAATACTTAAGCTAATTAATCAAATAAACATATCAAACGTAGGTCCATACCAAAAAAAAGGAAATCCTCGCGTTTGACATATTATATTAATTATATATTTGTCCAATTGAGCCTTTAATATGTTCTCTCATATACGGCAGTAACTTACGATTGGTAAGTTAGACGATTAGATCGGGGGGGGGGGGGTATATTCCCCAGCAGAACCGGACCAGGACTTGCGTCTATTCCCCGTACCCAATTCCCGGCAAACTGATGGGATCACGTGGTTAGGATTATGGTTAAGAACAAGTTTTATTAATATTTTAGGTCACGTGAGCCAATGAGATTGCCGAGAATTGGGTCCGGGTCCGCGGAATAGATCTCATCCGATTACATGTACACAACACATCGCAATGATCTATGCATACTGTATGTTACAGGTGCAATATATGCTCGAAATAAACATTATGCATAAAACCATCCTATAAAATATAAGCACAGCGCGCAATGCTTATTCCATCCACCACTAGACATAGCATATTAGAGCAATCACTGAGCCCGGGTATCGAGGATGTAAGCAAGCAGGAAATTTACTACTGTGTTGACTAAATACATGTTCTGTGTTAACTATTGACGTCTGTGTACCTGGGTAAACATACACACGGCTACAACTCCCCCTGGTTTTCCAAGGGCAGCTTCCAGGTTGTCATGGTAACGACTGTTCCAGTGAATCAGCTGTACCTGTGGATATCGATAATCACTATATTTAGTACAACATGCTAGTCGTAAACAATATGACATCACATCCATGTACTATTAGTGTATCTCATATTTCATTTTATAGTCACATTCTTCTTCTTCTTCTTCTTATTATTATTATTTTACTTTTTCTATCATGTATAATATACTTGAAAGTATGAATATGTACATGAGTCAACACATTTTTCTAATTGCGTTGTAAAAGCTCTAATATTATGGACACTGGGCTGAAGACTTTCTCTGACAGTCACCGACCTCCATTGGGAACGCCTTGTTGTTGACGGTGTGTTCAGATCCCAGACAATTCTCACGACCCCAGTGAAAACTGATTTCCCCCAACTCGTACGCCTCTCCATTGGGGAGTGGACCCCCACTCAACACTGCAACGATACAGCAGGGCTGTTCTGTAATACACGGCGTAACTCTAAAGTAACCGTAATTCCAACCTTAGCCATAGACCAAACTATTGCCACAGGTTGGAGGTAAGGCTACCTTGACGTTTCGTGCAGGAGAGCACTGGCATTAGGTGACACTGTTATCTATCTCCGAGGGGTCTAATTTCTCTGGTTACTTATAGTTGCATTCTCCCTGTTGCATGGAACCATGACAACACTAAGGCATCCGGATGCTAGGTAGACACAATGGTCTGCGTTTCGTTTGGACAAAACGATGCTTTAAGGACATCCTCTAAAACAGGCCCAGAGCTTCCTTACACGCACACAGCAATCATTGTCAGGGTCTTGAGGACGAGCAGAGGGCATCTGTG
Organism: Lepetodrilus schrolli; assembly: GCA_032361225.1. Lineage (NCBI taxonomy): Eukaryota > Metazoa > Mollusca > Gastropoda > Lepetellida > Lepetodrilidae > Lepetodrilus > Lepetodrilus schrolli. Next base: position 3,425 of record JAUTBT010000067.1, on the reverse strand, counting down.
CCGTGCCTTTTGTCCATCGAGAGTAAAATTAACAATAGTATTGGCAACTGATGTCATCTAAAACGTCATCCTAGAAACAGAGACCATTATGCCTACCGTATACCGGTATACGGTACTTCATTTGACGGATGTTAAGTAGGCACAGATACCATATAAAGTAGGCCCCAATGTTTCGAGGATGTATATTTCGAGGATGCTAAAACGCATGCCCACTGCCTCTTTAGTCTAGATATACGCATTAATGTGTAGTGTCTAAAATAGCAGTTACTTAGTCTGGCTCTTAAAGATGAACTATTTAAATACCTTGCTTTGATCTAGGATAAATAACCAATGTGTGGCCGTTGTTCAACATTTCTGTGTCACGTGACGTGTTGTAATCAAACGTCATCTGACGGTCAGCCAATGAAGAGTCGTATACGGCGTCAGGTGACATCAAGTTGATCGGTGATTGGCGCTTTCCGTTTGATTCCGGATACAGTGACGCCCACTCCGAGCAATCTGAAACAGTATTTTCTTTTGCAGCTAACAGTTACCATTGAACATTGATCTACTATAGATTATCACTTAATGAATACACACACCATTTTGAGCATTAAATTCATATGCTGAAGTAATATATGTAGTTCACACTTTACATTTTATGAAGAAAAAAGAGTAAAACACATGCACTCTCGTTACAGACAACAAACAGAATAGCACAATGTGATCTTCCGGTACACACTTACACACTCACCAAGCAGTGAATGGGTACCCGGTAGAATTTGATGGAACTATGAATGCTAGTTTTCTGTTTCAACGCCTGAAACGGCAGCTTGGGTTGTATCTTCACCATGGAGTTGATAGGTAAATTGGGAGCAAGTTGATCCGCTGTTAGTAGTAGTAGTAGTAGTAGTAGTAGTATTAGTAGTAGTAGTAGTAGTAGTAGTAGTAGTAGTTATAATATTATAATATGCCATTCTCTATATATACAGACCATCGAATTTTACACTTTGTTAACGTACTTAGAGGATGTCAAATGCAACTTGACGTAAATAAGCCCATCTACCATACAGTCTTGAAATATATAATTGAACTACACGGGTCTGTGTGCATTGCTGACGTGTGGGTTAACATAAAACGCTGGAGACCAAGTACTTCCTCACCAGATTTATCCTAGCTCGCGTTCTAAAATAGACTGTCATAGAATCGTGAGCGAGGGGTAAGACAGGGTATTAGACATTCCTGTGTACGGGTAACGCGAGTTGATGCCGTGTGTTCAAACAAATACGACCTCCATACGGCCTGGCACATCAGTTGTTGGCAACAGCAGACATGTATACCAATTGTTAACAGTGTTTTCTACATCACATGATACCAGCCACTTAAGTGCTTGCACAGAAAATCGATAGTAGAAGAACGTTTTCCATAAAATATTATCAATATGTTTCCAATATATTGTGTCGGAAAAATACAATGGTGTTCAACATTCGCTTATTATTATATTTTTTTATAATAATTACCAATAATTAGTATGTAAAGTATGACATTGACACAACACGGCTTTACACATATACATGTGTACCGCTGTAGAATAATGTAGAATAATGTAGAATAATGATTTTTATGGTTACTTAGCAACATACCACGACATCTGTTACATATGGATACAAATATAATATGATACGATTAATGAGTCCCCAATAATATTTATTGCAAGATCGATAGTTAATATGAATTCATTAATAATAAAGTATGAAACAATTCATAAATATTACAACACGACTATAACGAGCTTGAAATAACATAATGTTTCAGTTAAATTTCGAAAGCTAATTATACGTACAGATTTTGAACTATACATACATGTTGTTGAACCCGTCGACTGAATAAGTTGTCCTCTTTGAAGTTTCGCTTTTACACGTGTATGTGTATCCATGTTCACGCTGGTGGAAAGTAACAGGGAAACCTATAGCTTTCTGCGAGTCTTGGAGGATGCGATTAGTGTCATGATATGGCGACGATCATCTGCCATGACATTGTACATAGAGTTACCACCAGTCTATACAAGATACTACTTCTCCGTGGCTGTATAGGCGTGGTGCCGTATCCCATCTAGTGTGTATTCGTGGCTCACGGGACTTGGTCAGACTGTAGCAAACCCTATGTGTGATATTGATTCACCGATGACGGAAGAGTTGATCACTACACTAACTGTCATATCGTGTTAACAGGTTGTTTGACGGGCCGTGATTATAATCTGTGATTTCACCCACAACACGTGTATTTATCGATTTGTTTGAGGTTCTAATGGTCCATTTCCTGGTCGTGTCATGACAGATTACCAATTTCGTTGTTGTGGTAATTTAGACTTTTAGGATGGACTGTTTCGAAGTTGTGCATATGTATCAGATGGTCAATTTCCTGTTACGTGCATATTACAACTGGCGTATCTCAAGAAATTCTATTACTGTGTATTTATTATGTCACATCTCACGTTATGTATGATGTTTATATGTTTTTGATAGCTCGTTTCCCCTTTTATTTGCGTGTGAAAGTATGTCGTATGGTTTGTACATTTCACATGACGTATTTACAATGTCTGTATACTTGCATCTATCAAGGTAAAATAATAATAATAATAATGATAATAATAATGTGAACATGTATATTGCGCGAAATCCACATTCGAAAGCATACCCATAGTGCTGTATATTATTACCCCGGTCAATGGATCTGTGTGCCCACAATTCCTTCTCAATTCCTTCCGCGGAATATGCAACCCAAATTGCCGTTCAAGGCGCTGCAAGGTATTCATTCACATGTCCTTCTCATCCGTCTGGGTACCAGGTAGTATCATGATTTTTGTACATTTCAGATGTCTAAATTCGCCGACAGTGCGCATTCTGAATACATGCAGATATGGTCATAGACAAGAATGATATTGTATTGCGATCTAAATCGACAGACATAGAGAAGGGCAAACTGTTTGATAAGATACACGTGATCGTTACAGAAAGTGTTATAGCAGAGCGCGCGTTCAATTACTCTAAAAGGTCAGTGACGTTGATTAATTCAATGTTATCGATCATGGTACAACACATCGCTATTATCATGTTCCTAGAAATAACCAGCCGTGTGTTCTTGTGAACAACAACACGCAGTTCAACACTGAGTTACTACTATTTATGTACTTATATTAAGGATTGTAGATCCCTAAATGCATGAAAGATTGGGATTATCTTTTAAACATTTGGGTTTATAGATGCTTTCAAGGTTATTTCGTGAAACTATTTTAGAATAATGGAGATTATTTTTTATTATATCAGATAACACACACGCACGCACGCACACACACACTCACAAACTCTCTCACACACACACACACACACACACACACACACACACACACACACACACACACACATATATATATATATATATATATA
>JAUTBT010000066.1:0-11507 GCA_032361225.1 Lepetodrilus schrolli | reverse complement strand
TGTTACGAGGTGACAACACTTAGGACTGGTTTAGGAGCTCCTAAATAGTTAGGAGGCCGTTGTGAAATGGGGGCCTGAACACTGCGGACAGCCAGGCCAAAAATGCCATGAAACAAAAGAGTTGATAATATCAAAATATTTAGCCAACTCATCTGTCTTGTGAGTTGCCAGATTAATCCAGTATGAAGATTGCTATTTCCTCAACTACATTTGTTGCAGCATGTCTCAGAATCTGAGCGGCTCAAATCAAACGTCAGAGTTTGATAAGGATGACTGTGTGATTGTGTGGAAAACCAAGAAGCTGCCAGGAGGCACTGAAGCTATTGGCAGATTTAGGGTTTGTATTCCTGGAATTATTTATTTTTATTGAATTAATATGTAGTTGTCATTTTTAACTAGATTTCTAAATTATTATTTTATCAAAATGTACATTTTCTTAAATTTAGAATCCTTAATAAATCAATATTGGTAGTTAGAATGGAACAATAATTTTTTTAATCAAAATACCTAAAAGATATTTTCACAAACCAAGAACAAATGAAGCCCTCATAAAATATCAAGGTAATATCCAGTAAAGCAAATACCATTACTGATAGATGAAATATTCTAAGAAAACAATATTAACCTTGTCCCTGCTGGATTAAATTAGCATTATAATGTAATGAATAAAATCAGCCGGAATTACGTCAAAATCAAATTGCAACGTTGCAATCTAAGAAATGAAATTTCCGCTCCACGTAAAAGTTATCATAACTCGGGGGTTATACAATTTGTGCAGATTTCTAATTAGGTAGTTAACGTATCAGGCTGAAATTCTGATTACATAATCAATCATAAACTAATGTGTTATCGCTGGATCAAATTTCCCCATATGGCATGGCATATTTTTGGTAAAATTGTGCCTCAACAACACCAAGTGGAGTGTGGAATGGTTTTCAATACTATCGAAAATGGCCATCACCTTACCTACTTGAAAATTCCTTCGTGAAACCAACATCCTTTGAATTGAAATATACTGAATGCAATCCACACAATTATAGTTATGTCTCAACTTTGATGATTTCCATTGGAAGTAACAAAGTTGTAAATTTTGAGTATAACTTTCAAACAACGCAGAAACAATGTGTGTGATCGATACTAACATGTTACAAGATTGATGTTTTAATTTGTATTATTTTCTAAATATCCATACTACCAAGAAAAAATACTTTAATATAACTACTAGTATAACAGCTAATGCGTACATATTCACTGTCTTTGATTCGTGTTCCAATCTTATGTCAATGAAACATAAACAGATTACAATATATTAAATACCATGGTATTCATGAATTATCACCATTAACAAAATATATATATCTAAGTTCAGAAATATGGGTATTCAATATTCAATAATATATCAGCTGTTTATCAGCTGTTTAACACGGGATGAGTATATGCACTCAAGCCTGTTTACTTGACCTAGTTGGACTATGACGTAATATTCGTAGCAGACTACATTGATCAGAATGAATCCCCGTTTTGTTGTTTTGCACAATACCTAATTGCATATGAAGGTAAATTAGATTTACTGCATGTTCAAATAGCGTTTATTAACTGCAGTCATCTGCAAAATCTCTATTGTGTATCTAGCTGTCGGTCTCGAGTCTACGTGTGTTTACGTTTGAGACTCGGTCATGACATTTGAAACATGAAATACAACTTGTTTTTGGTCACTACATGCGAAATCCATACATTCCAACATGATTATATATTCAAACAAGGTTGTCGTCAACTGTATATTTTATATTCGAGTGTAGAAGCATCATGCCGGTGAACGCTTGGCTCTGTTGTTTACAAAACATGGCAGAAAGTTTACCACCGTATCAACTGAAAAATTTGGATTATAACTCGGCAAACTAAACTTTCCTCATACATACATTCAATGACACATTTCATCAGGCAAAACTTTTAATGTCATCCGTGTTGATTAATCTATTATTTTGAGAGAATATTCCATATTTATTTTTTGTACGTGATTGGCGAACCTAATACCTTTAGCAGTCAACGACAAAGACACAACTGACAACCTCATATGCCTGCAGCATGGAGAGCATTACAAGATTATAATAACTAGGAATCCATCCACAAAACATGCATTTTATCATAATTAAAGTACAATTCAGTAGACAAAATAAAAAAATTCAAAACACTTTGTCCACACTTTAATGCAATCTTGTCCGATCTAGTTATTTGGATTTGGTTGCTTTTGAAAATAGGGAATTATTCCAAGTCCTCTGTTCTATCTTACATTTACAGTCAATGTTGTGAACATTGTTTATGATTGCAGGAGAATACTCCATTACACAGTGTGACATAGCAATCCTACTGTTTACATTGACATTTGTTCCCAGTTAATAAGCCAGAGTGGAGAGAAGATAAACAGGAGGGAGATTGGGCCGGTTTTCGTGGACTTTGAGATGTCCGGCTACACGAGTACAGGCTTCCAGATCCGCTACATGCGTGTGTTTGACCAGGAACATTCCTACGTGCCGTTCCGTTGGATCCGATACATCACCGTCACAGACTCCTACACTGTCAAACTATAGCTCAATTAGTATAAACCCTCTCCTGCTCTCTAGGACATATCCAGTTGCCGCCAGCATTGCTACAACTTATTGTAGATGATGTGATAGCTATTTCTATGGTGGGCGTGGCCAAGCATGTCGAAAATGGTACCCTGCTTAATGAGACCTTTGCTTATTTTGACCTCAGACAAAGGCTGATTCGAGACCTAACCCAGGCCGATTTCTGTCCCGTTACTTGATATGAAAAAGTATATTGCCGTTCATATTACAGTACCACGTCTTCACTGTCGCCTACACAGTTAGACTAGTTATATCCATATGATTATTGAGTTATACTTGGTATGGCTTCAAATTACTGTAAATCAATAAATGTTAACGAGCATAAAACGTTAACGAATTTAACGAGGTGCTCTTAGACGTTAACATTTCATTCGCTAATATGGTTTGCGACAATTCCGTAGATGTACATGTGTAGACCTTTATTCCTTTCACTGATGTTCTTCGTGTGTGTAATTTCCTTGTGTAATAGCATCAGTTTCCAATACACAAAACAAAAATGTAATAAACTATATTCATATACACATTATGTAAATATTAATAACATTTTTTAATAGGAAAACATCGGCGGTAAACGATCCAAAATGGCGGTCAACATCTGCATTCATAACATTTTAAGTTACTAAATTTAGGCAATTTAGGTTTGATGAGTACACAATAACATAGTTACCTGGATATGTTTGTAAAAAACAAACTAATTGGATTACCAATAGTCCGTCCTATCTAACAACCAAAGTACAATTATATTGTTTACCTATGCAATATAATGGACTGGTCTATTGGCCTTAGAATTTCCTGTTATAGTGCAGAGAAGGTATTTATTATATAAACACGTGCAATTAGTTATTGTTGATACTATTCATTACCAACAGTTTTCCACATTGGCAATATAAGATAAACGTATATAAAGAAATCGCTAAAATTATTTTCTAAATATGGACGAGCTCGTTAACATTTTATGACGCTAATAGGTCGATAATCCACTGGTCGCTAAAGTTTAATGATGCTAACATTTAATGATTTACAGTAGTTAGCACCATGGTTTCGAGCAAACACAAATTTACATTTTTATTGTCTTTGCATAGAATTCATGTTTGATCATTCTCTGTACATGTATTTATTTTTCATTTAAGATATGTTTGAGGGTCTGTACCGTATTAAATTGTTATTTGTTAACTATTTTATGTGTTTAACTTTAATGTAATATTCATATGAGCATTTTGTACTTACCAATTTTAATTGCTGATGTTAGTCCTGAAGAAGTGTACATGATTCTGTTAAAAAAAAAATAAAAAAACCAGCCAACTTAACATACCACCTAGACCACAATAGATAACATTGCAGGTTTTATTTCTATTGATAACAGGAAATCGCACTTTGTTATGCCTACATGTCAAAATGTTCGGGGAGCACCCCAGACCACATTTAGAAATGTTCGGGGAGCACATCCCCAGACCACACTAGATAGCTTTCTGGGGTTTTTTTAGCTATAGAAATTGTAGAATTTTCGGGAGCGAAAAATGTTAATTTTTGCTTTGTAGACCAGGAAATGGTATTTCATTATGCTTATATTTCCAGTGCTAAAATTTGTCAATATCTTTTATCATTTTATAATACACATATTTTGAAATTTCGGGGAACATATCCCCCAGACCAAACGAGATAACATAGTGTTTCTTTTTCTATAGATACCAGGAAATCGTACTTTATTATGCCTACATTTCAAAGTGTTGGGAGCATGCCACCCCACCAGATAACACGTGCTAAAAATGAGAAGTTTTATTCAGTAGATACCAGAAAATCGTATTTCTTTATACTTATATATTAAACATTTTCTGAGAGCATGCTTCCATATACATATGTATATATATATTATTTTTTGAATCCGCTTTCAAGATTCTTTCACTTATATCACAGCTGATCAGTTTAAGGCAGGAGGTAAACCGCAACATCCGTAGCACTGAATGTTGCAGTAACCATGCGAGCACCGGCTGGTACTGACAGACCAAGGATGATAACTGCATTGCACATCCTATCAGAAAGGTAACTTCCACGAACATTGATGCCAGGCTCTCCCAAGTGCTATGTACATATACATCTTAGTACATTAATATTAACATATAACATGAAGGATATTTCTTTCATAAACGCCTACAAATCTAGATCCTTCCTGGCAAGGCAGCATGATGTAACTCCTCTATACTCTAGACAATAACTCTGAATCTGCAGTTTCAATCACGACACTAAAAGTAATTCAGCTTGCGTTCCTGTAATTGAAATTGTAAACTCGCAATCAACATGATCAATAGCATATATGTATATCTACGAAAACATTAAGAATATCTTGTAATAATCCATACTGAAAAGTACACGAATCCTAGGAATCGGGTGCGCTATTCTTGTGGCCAGGCCCCCGTTTCACAACGGCCTAGCTATTTAGGAGCTGTCGATGACGTCACAAGTCCTATCCCTTCTTTTTCATTAAAAAAAATTTGCATTGGGGTTTTAAGTCCCTTTCAAGATTCTTTCACTTATATCACGACTTGTCAGTTTAGGGCAGGAGGAAACCCGCAACATCCGTAGCTCTGATTGTTGCAGTAAACCTGCGAGCACCGGCTGGTATCAATATCGCATCAGAAAGGTAACTTTATCCCTTCTTAAATCGGCATCTAACTTAGGAGGTCCTAGTTGTGAAATAGGGGGGCCAGGACATTACAGTAAGATTATGTCGGGGAATCTTGTATTACAATAACAGTGCTGGTACACACCACATTAATTTGGTGCCGCAACGCCAAGCATAGACTTAGTCTAGTCCTTGTCAGACTTTATTGATTTTATTTTTACATTTCTTTTATTTTTTTTAACGTCTTTGACAAGGACTGCGCATAGTCCTACATAATCATCGTAGTGATCGAAAACACGAAGTTCCTAGCATGTGGGGGAAATGCCGACATAATTATGGACGTTTCACTCGTTTAACTTCGCACATTTGGCCAGAGTACAACGAAGTCGAGGACCGGAGGAACATTGGTGAACCAAAATCTCTGTAGAAGACGAGTATCTACAGTTGGTTGCAACGAATACACTGAGATTCCGGACGATTATGATGGAATCTATTTTTAATCAACCTATAGACTGATAGAGGTTCCTGAAAGGCTTGATAAATTAACTGGGGAAATAGACTAACGTTCTTGGGAAGGAACAATTTCATATCATGTTGATGACTAATCTGATCAAATCGCCGAAACCAGAACAAACTGCGATACTTGCATTCTCATGTATATTTCTATAGAAAGAACTAATCTGAAGAACACAGTTGTATATCTTATGAGATTAACTTGAGTAAATTTTGGTCATAATGTATTTTTAAAATTCTGCTTGCTCAGCTAATATTCAAATGTAAAGAACATATTCATTTGCATACCATGTACCACTGTGAGTGGTGAAATGGAGAAGAAAAATAAATTGAAATTGAATTGAGATGCTTTAAGGGCGACAATTATTTCTATGAATTTCTACAATTTTACTTGGACATTTAAAAACATGGAAAAGATAATTTAAAAAGCATTTGATTTGATAAACATACATGCATGTATTCTCTGTGTTTATTAATATTGGTGTCTGAAAGGTCGATCATCAATCATATTGCAAGTACATTACACTGTGTAACATCGTTATTATTATATTATTATTATATTCGAAAAGTTAATACGAAAGTAAAGATAATTAAACCTGAAGCTTTGACTTGTTTAATCCGTATACACATTTCAAACAAATTGCCGTAGACACTAAATATAGGCGGCGGGCATGCAGTTGAATTGTTTTGCCGCATTGCATATTTAATAGGTAGGCTTACCACCATCTCATCTGTAAAATTGGCTATCTGAATGCATAATCTTCTACATAGCATTCTGTAATTGATTTGCTTATAGTAGTCCTACTAGCAGTGTAGCCTACTACAATAGTACCCTACTATAATATGGTCTACGATACTATTTAGCAAAGTGGAATGACATTCCGTTAGTTACATTGTAACATCTTTATATCTTTATATCTTTATAACCCCGTAAAATATGAACCCTAAAATATGCTGATGGTCTCTGGTAACTTTATGATCATATAGATCTACCCTATTATAATGATTAAATGACCCTGTGGTATGATTTAGATCAGATTTCTACAAGCTAGGTTAAATTGATACATTTAGTATTTTATTTTTGATACGTTTGAAGTTTCTAGTAGGCCGTATATATATATTAATTTAAATTAGTATACCTGTATTATGAACTGTATACGTATTTCAAGTAATCTAATATCCCTACACAATATCGTGTTCAGAGAAGAAGAAAAACAACGAAAAAGAAAAGAAAAAAAGGTTCTACGAACAAAGATGTTTCCGACAGCTACCGGAAAGTGTCGATTGTCACCGAGTAAACACCCAACATGGAGGTCATTATGTATGAGGCATAACATTGTGGGCCCCACCAAAACATAGCCGTCAAATTTGTTAGCAGTCTTTACACGACTGTAAACTTTGACTTTGCTTAGGTCAATGATTGCAGAATAATGTCAGAGGAAACTGTTCCTCGAAGAAGGCGACAACCGGTCGAAAATCTGTTGCCATTTATGTGTCGGCGAGAGTTGGGCCCAGATTGTTTGCAGTTGGATCGCCTGCTGCTTCGGAAGAGAATCTCCATCGCTAGAAACCTGTACAGACGTGACCTCAAGTACCACTATGGCTGCGTTAATGCCATCGAATTCTCTAATGGAGGTGGAGAATATATCATATCAGGTAAAGATCGAAAGGAACTGTTGACGTAGCGGAACTGCCCCAGTGGCAAGTGATAATTTATAGACTACGGGCCCCCGTTTCACAACGACATCCTAAATTTAGGAGCTCCTAACTTTATGACCCAGTTTATCACCTCCTAAGTTAGATGCCAATTTAAGAAGGGATACGACTTGTGACGTCGTCGTGAAACACTTGTTACGAGGTGACAACACTTAGGACTGGTTTAGGAGCTCCTAAATAGTTATGAGGCCGTTGACATTTTGTTCACTTTCCGGTCGTCAATCGTCATGAATATCACATAATTAGTTGACATACAATGCTATACTGTACATGCATTAAGTCGCCCACCTTCATTGGATGTATGACGTTTCACCCCCTGTACGTTTTGCCCCCCACAACGTTTCGCCCCCATCGTATTTTATCGAGATTCTCTCGCGGTAAAACAAGATACTCCGATATGGTATAAAGATGCCGATTTGCATTAATCTGGAATAATCCATCTGCAGTGTACCAGAAGAAGGATACAATTTGATTTGACCTACATTATGCAGTTTGCAAGTGCCACCTATGTTCGTGTCATATTTTTCGTCAATTTACCGAAAACAATCAACACATTGTCTTAACAAGATCAAGTTGTCAACAATACCATGTCATCATGTTAGCTTCCGAAACAATATGCAACAAATGAACAAAGGGAACCTGACAATACAACATAATCAATAAGTGTCCGAATCAGTACTGGTGACCAGTATTCAGTAATGACCAGTAATGACCAGTATTGAGTAATGCAAATAAAAACAGTATAGAAATCGTAACTGGGCTGTCATCACACTTATAAATACTTTAAGTCACGTGATCATTGCGCGATCAAACACTTCTGATTCGAAGGAGACTTCCGGCAAAGGAAAACATGGCACAACTACGAAATGTACATGCAAACCAAATACATAGAAGAATGGATGATAAATATGAGGGGTCGAAACATACCTAAAAAAATAATAGGTGGGTGCGAAACGTACCTCGAAAAAACAGGTGGGGGTGAAATGCCCATCCCAAAAAAATAGGTGATGGCAAAACTTCCCAGGTGGGGACAAAATTCTGGGTGTGAAACGTCTAGTACTCCCTCCACCCCCCTTTCATTTCCTATTTACCCAGATTGGCCCCCATCCCCCCTCGAAATACGATCAAGTGACTGTTTTTCGTGGTATTAAGGTTCGAAGCTAGCTGCGTCCGATCTATTGACGATTTTAACACATTAAGGATATTTCTAGCAATTTGATTGGTTGAGGAATTAGATGTTTCGGGATGAAATATCATTAGATCCCAGAGCCGCATCACGGTGTAGTGATACTGATCGTTACTAATACTGATTCTACTATGGCAGCTGCAAGTAGACTTCCACCTCGAAGAAAATAATGAGGTTTTCGGTAATGAATTTCAAGAAATAGATCCTGAACTTGTGGAATTTACCATTGAATAATGAGGACAAGTTGGATAAATATCATAATAGTATCATTGAGAGTATAGACGCCACGAAATATGCCGCATTGTTCCTTTCACATTTTCAAGAATAGATGCATCGGGCGAGAATATTTTCGTTGGAGCTATTCATGACGAGCCTGTGAACTTAATAAATAGGTTTTGGTGGCTGTCAAGTTTTCTTCCAAGGCCTTGCCTAGATATATATTTCCAGTATGTCTGACTCTCATCCAAACGTCGAGTATATAGTGGCTTACGCTATCTACAAATGCACAGACTGGAATAGTGATGTCAAGCAATGTCATGTGATGTCAAGCCGTTTCATGGTTCCCCGCTAACTTGGGTGCCGATAGTTGATGTAATAAAATTCTGACTGTTTCGAAGCACCCATTTCAATCTTATGAATGGGGATTGTTCATCACCATCATTCGTGCTAGCAAGAAAGAGTTCCTCCGTAAAATGAACTTTGGCGTTGAATGTGTTACAATGGAGATAAATATATGGTGTTTTGAAATTTACAGTGTTATTGAAATTTGACAAGAGCAAATTTTCCATTATAGAATTTCAATAACACCAGCAAATTTTAAAACACCATATATTTATCTCCAAATTGTATCAACATTTTTATGTTTAAAAACGTAAAGAACACTCACTTCCACATTCTTATCACAAAGCACTGCTATTGCCATGCTTAAATTTAACAATATACTACCTCAAGTGAATTCATCACTTCGGCAGCCATGCAAATGACATTTACCCCTTTACGTGGTCAACAGAAAAATGCCTATTTACGGAGATAAAGTTGGAACAAAATTCAAAGATTTTTAGAATCTGTTTGGCAATGTTCCGAAGCACAAATAAGCCACAAAATAGTACAAATAATGTAAATTTACCTTTAATATAGAAATATAATAACATAAATATTACATGCAATCTGTAAAATGACGAAATTAATACTAAAATATGTTGAATATGAAATTTAAAAATACTATAATTGTCATTTTAATGAGACATTTTATGATGAATATGAAATTTTGTTTGTAAAATTGACAAAATATAAGACTGGGGCTGTCATTCTGGGGCTGAAACATCTTTCAGCCTGGGACATCTTGCAGTTGGTCTGTGATGTCTCACTAGGGCTGTGATGTCTCGCTGGGGCATTAACTTGATGGATGTATCTTGGACATGGCACTACCAATGCTTGTGATTAACGCTAAAATTGTTTCTTGGTAGGTGGCGATGACCGCAGGGTGTTGGTATGGAACGTCCAGAAAGCCATGTCCGATATTGGTTTCCCAGTGTCCATGAAAGGAGACCACATCAGTAACATATTCTGTCTGGCCTTTGACCGTGACAACAAGAAAATATTTTCTGGAGGTCAGTATTCAAACAACTGTCGATCAAAGTGATTGATACATCGTGAGTCAAATTAATGCAGTGAAATCCGTATCCAAGTTCTTTACAGTGAATAATGTAAAAACAAATTTTTATTTTTTTTCATTTTAAAATTGGTTATGGACAATTGATAGCCCTCTGGCTTCCATCCCCATCTATACATGGATGACGTACTGTTCTTTTTACCATAATTAATATAATATAATAGCTCTGACGTTACATAGATAGTGACCGTCTAAATAATATGTGGCCAATTCGCTCGGACAAAATTATTTTTAATGCTAAAACCTCCTCTCACTGAAATGTTCTTGAGTATAACCTAATGTATTTGTAATTGCAGGAAATGATGAACAAGTTATAGTCCACGATCTCCAAACGTGGGTATTCCATAGAATAGCATAAATGTTGAAATTGCCTAATTGTTAACAGTGGTATGATGTCAGTACTGGAGATAAAAGTCCTGAGTTTAATCCTGTCTCAATGGCCAGTATCAGTGTTCATGGAAATTATTTCCAACATGAATTGATCCTCTGTGTGTGGTGTCACAGTGTGGTTTGAATATCATCCTTGGTTTGTCAGTACCATGTGGATCTTGCAACACTGAGTGCTACAGATGTTGCAGGTTTCTTCCTGCTATTTATCAGTTTTATGATCTTGAAAATAGTGCTAAGCCCCAACAAAAAAAAAGTATTTAAAAAAAGTAAATAAGCAATTTAAATAATAAATAATTTATAAAACACATGACTTCATGCTATTAAATGCATCCTTGAATCGCTAATGGACAAATATGATACAGTATTTAATGTGGGTTGATCAGTAACTGTGTCACAAGTATATTCAGTATTTATGATGTGATGTAATCTGTTGTGCAATATTTCTCTTCAGAGGAGAGTCTTTGGATGTGTTCAAACACGAGGATGCAGTGTACGGTCTGTCTGTAGACCCTAACAACGCCAATGTGTTTGCCAGCGCATGTGACGACGGCCGGATACTTGTGTATGACATCAGAGAACCTGCAAGTACTGGTATGTATGACAGACTGGTATGTATGACAGACTGGTGTGTATGACAGACTAGTGTGTATTACAGACTGGTATGTATGACAGACTGGTGTGTATGACAGACTGGTATGTATGACAGACTGGTGTGTATTACAGACTGGTCTGTATGACAGACTGGTGTGTATTACAGACTGGTATGTATGACAGACTGGTGTG
>JAUTBT010000065.1:0-11508 GCA_032361225.1 Lepetodrilus schrolli | reverse complement strand
AATGAATTGAAATTCACTGAAAATTTAATACATTTGACACATTGCCTGATTTTAGACATTGACTGTAACATATACAGTCATTCCATGTGTGATCTGGTAAAGTTGTGTTCCTTAACAAATAATGTATCAATCAAAACTCTACCATTATGGTATATGGAAAACCATTTAGTTGCATTATACCTTTACACAACACATGTAGAAGTGAGGTAAATCAAGTACATGGATAATGCCGAGCCGTCACGTGTTCTATGTATGTATGTATAGAACATTACTCATGAATCAGGATTGCAGACATCTGTAGCTCTCGCCAAACTCCGATACATTGTATCTATCTGTGATTCTATATCTAGAAACATGGTCATTCTTAATTTCAATTACCCTACCATTGCCGCAACATTAGGAATAGATTATAGATATACCGTGTAATAGGTAGGCCTACGCCGTCACTCGTGATTATTCCACCAAAAATTGACTTTAAAATTATTCTACAATATCGGATGCATATGCCTACCTTCTTTTGATCGTTAGTTTAGTAAATTGCATTACTCTATAGTACATGCGATTAGTATTGATTTAATACGTACCAATTTCATGACGGCCTACACTAGTTATTTCACCCGATATATATTAACGTGCCAGTTGATACGATCGTGTTGGTGTTATTTGTTATCTTGTCCATCAACAGCACATCGTATACACGTATATTCATGCTATAGGGTTACACAATAGTTATATACGATGCTCTGCATTGAGATGATTCGACTACATATAGCATACTAGTATTATACTTCTTCCTCTAGTTGAAGTTTAACGTCTGCGTCCATGGTATTTAGTAAAAGTATAAAATAAAAAGTAAAGTGTAAATAAAATAAAAGTAAATAAATAAGTAGATAAAGAAATGAATTAATAATTTAAAGAAATAATATAGATAAAAATGGTAATTAGAAAAGTAGATAAATTTGGAAATTAGAGACCCCAAAAAACTTCCTGAATTTGGAAATGATCTAAAAGGTGGAATTTTGATAGCCGTGTCTAAATTGTTATTTTTTTTATTTTAAGCCAAATGGTAATGCTATGGGAGGTGGAAGGTTGTTGGTTGGGCAGGGGGCGGGGCGGAGGGCGGAGGGGGTAGGGGGCCGTGCAGTTTGAGGGGTGAGTTTAATGTTGTTTAGTTTAATGTTTAATGTTTAGTTGTTGTTGTTTGGTTGAGTGTTTTTTCCGGTCGCCTTCCAACTTCGTTGATTTCGGCAGACCGGGAGTTTCATGGACGTGGAAGATCTATTGAACTGAGCATGTTCGTGAGTGCATACGGGTGTCTGGGTGTCTGGGGTATCCAAAGATACAAGTCCCAGCGCCTCGAGCATTGTTTAAAGACTGGTTAGGCGCATTATAGATTATGATGCTTATTATCAAATTATGATTATGATTATAATTATGATTACCTTATAGCAAAACTGCGTTACAGAGATGCGCCTACATTAATCTGCTGTTTGGCATAATTTCAAAGCTGTAGTTTTTAGACAATATTTACATCAGTGCCAGTTTTAACGTTGAGACAAAGTTCGGTGCTAAATGTTTAAAGTATTACCAGTACCACGCGTTTAACAGATTTTGCTATATACCATTGGCACCATGCATATGATTTGTAAAATTGGTAAACAATAACGAAAGTTTATATAGATGACTAGAATATGGTTTAGTAATGAATAATGACCAAAATAGATGGGGTAGATAGCTCTCAAGCCCTTCTCTCTGTCTGTCTATTGTCTCTGTTTCTCTGTATCTGACTATATCTCTTTCTTTCTGTCTGTCTGTCTGTCTCTCGCTCTCTCTCTCTCTCTCTCTCGCTCTCTCTCTCTCTCTCTCTCTCTCTCTCTCTCTCTCTCTTAATAGATTCAACAGATGCTGAGAACAATACCATTATTTGCCTAATATGTTACTTTGTAAATAGCATAACACATTGTGTCCGATCTAAAAACAACTGTGCACTGTTTCTTCATGATTTGAATGTTGCGAACGTTTTACCAGTTGGAGTTACGTTAGACAAAATGTGGTAAGACGTGGAGACGGTGGTTTTTTTAGCATATCCAAACAGAATCCGACATTCTTGAAGACATGTAGAAAGATCACTGGCATTGGCAGTTTGAATTTGCCATGGTAATCAAACTGACGGTATGAAAAGCAAAATGTACGCAATTAGCTTTGACGTGTATGTTTGCACCGTTACTAGAGTATATACACAAAGATCAGACATGATCCATATACATAGATATAGAAATACACGTGTCTCACAGTGTTATCACATGGCATCAGTGATAACCCCGCACCAAAGGACACTGAGTGACCAACTGGACATGCTATTAAGGCCGAGCTGTTTGCTTTAATTGGTTACGTTACACATTTTCCAACAAACAATAACATACAAAAACGAAATAATATTATAAGCCAATTAATACAGATTGGTAAATTTACTATATATATATATATATATATATATATATATGTATGTGTGTGTGTGTGTGTCTGTGTGTGTGTGTGAGCAATAATAATAATAATAATGATAATAATAATAAAACTAATAATATTATAAGCAAAATTCTTATTTCATATAGTTTGGTTTTATAACTGGTTTTATACAAATTGTTCTTATATTCGTACTAGAATTAAGACATCGCAGCTTGCTTAGTAAAATAACACACACATACACACACACACACACACACACACACACACACACACACACGAATACACACACACACACGCACACACATACACACACACAAACACACACACACACAAGTCAATAAAATACACCTTAATATTGTACAGAAATGGAAGCGGTCAGCGCATTGAAAATCGTAGAAATACATAGTTATGGCCTAACTGTCCGGTCGTGATGAAGTCACGTGGTCAGCTCTTTGGACGCTGGACATTTAGACTACACATCTTATTGTTGTCAATATCTGGTAAACAATGGAACACGTACTTCATGTACATGTTGATAACAGCGCGAACAATAAAGTGAGTCGGGTCATACTATGTACACGACTGGGGCTGTATCCATCCATTAAGCGGCCCTGATCAAGGATATGGTACCTGATGTGTACGACGACGTTCTTCTGAGGACAGCTTTATCAGTGATTACTTGACATTGTTTTGAGAGCCAGGGACACGGGTTGCAATGATTAGAACAGTCAAAAGTAGGTTTACATGATTCTGACATGGATTAAGTCTATTAGACATTATCTTGAATATAAACACATGCAGGATATAAATAGTGTATACTAAATACGATGTATATACATAATACACACATACACACCCACGCATGCATGCACATATGTATACACCACACACACACACACACACACACACACACACACACAAAGACACACACACACACACCCCACACACATATATACATATATACATTGTAATGAATTAATTATATTATTTAAATGGGCATATATATTTATACATTTTGTCACTACTTAGCCACTATTGAAAAACACCTGACGAATTTCATAAAATACTATGTGAACAAAAACTTTCCTTCGAAAATAAGCATGCAGACATGAAGTATAATGGGTAGTGAATCCAATCCTAGCTGGATTTCGTCCTGCCACGTGTATTTATGCCACACGTAGTGATTAACCCAGCGCATTGGGATCGGATGCGTACTTTTGTTGATGCATACTACTGCGATCCTCTGTAGCTAAAGGATGTCATATAGATAACACAATAGTAATCGGGGCACCTTTTAGCTACAGAACTGCAGCTACAGTCCATCCAGTTGTGAATGGGTACCCGGTAGCGTGAGATTGAATTGTGGATGTTAACCTTCCACAATAAATAGCAACGTGTATGCTCCCTGTATACTCCCAGGGAGGTGAGAATGTAGGTGAGTATGTAAGGGCACATTGATCCATTGATCCCTAATGTAGCGCTATGAGCAACCCTTCGGGCATTATTATATTTGTGTTTAATTATATTAAAACATAATAGCGAACGATATTCGAAAGCAACAAATGCAGACAGATGCACTCTACGAAATGAATCAACCTGTTTAAAGTTTCGCATCTAACAAATAACTCAGCAGATAGATACATAGATATACACTGTATAAGATGAATGGGAATTTGCCTCGGGTTGCAGAAAGCTAATTCTACAGATCTAACTCGTAGCACAACATCTGTCCATTTCTTTCTGACAATAATTGTTAATTACTAACACTAATTACGAAACGACGGGTAAACTGATAACCTAGCGTCACGTGGAACACTTCATCACCTAAGCAGCCAGTGTTTTGGCGGGAAGTCGCACGCGCACCGGAAGTGCTAGAGGGCGCTTTAAACATTGATGCCATGTCTGTTGCAAAATGACCAGCTGGTATCCAAGAGAAAACCAGATGGAGATATTAAGGGCATATTACGCTTCGCAGACAATAGAAATATGGTCAATGCCAACTGCATCTATTGTGTTGTAAAATGGCAAGATCATATTTGCATATTTGCAAAGCTAGGTCACTTATATGGGTATATAGAGATTAAAACACGAGCTAGTGTGTCATATTGATTTTACGACATGAGTGATTCCAAAGTCAATATTTTCCGAGCGATAGTGAGAGGAAAATATTCACTTTGGATCATGAGTGTCGTAAAATCAATATGACACACTAGCGAGTGTGTTAAATTCTGTATCCAACAACTTTTGAACGGAAATTCATACAACTCAAACGTATTCTCATGTGGAAGTCAAATAGGGAGTGGCCGATGAATACATCCCCCCACCGCCCTGACCGTACCAACCAATGAAACCGTCTATCACGATGACAGGCATAGGGAAATTGTGATGCAAGCCATGTAACCAGCCAATGAAAATCGTTCCAGATGTTATGCACTACTGTGCACGATATGATATTTATGTTATGAGTTATCTTGAACCATGTGTTGGTTAAAACATATTATGATTTAACTATATTTTTTCCCCAAGATATTTAATATGTATTATTGCTTGCAAATATGATCTTTAATAAGGGTACGCTTTTCTCGCATACATCAAACCAGACACTATTCTGTAATACAAGATTGCTGCAACAAATCGCAAACATTCTGACTGAAATTACATAGTCATACCCTGTATTATGCCGTATTTTTAATCAGCAATATTAATCTTATTCAATATATCCTCAGTTGTCATATTCCAACATAGTGGACTGTGCACGCTTCTGTTTTCCTCTTTTCGTTTTCTCACGCCGAAAGCCTTACTTCATGTAGATGGCTTTACTTGGATTCTACATACAGACATTCACAGAATGTAATAGTAACCACAATACTAATCACGATAGTAATCATACTAATGTATAGTAATCACAATTGTAATTTATGATTATTATTGCGATTATATTATCATAATAGTATTGAAAATACATTTACAGTTAATGATCTTAATTGCAATATTTCTCTAACTTCTAATACAGACATCGATCCAACAATTTATGAATCGTGTAGTTAAATTCGTAGTAATTAGTCTTTATGCATTTGTATTTAAGAAACATGTCCAATGTTATTTACTCGCACCTACCTGTACAGTCAGATGCGGCTACACAGCTAAGTATACGCAATTATCGTTGTATGTACACGCACAGCATTCTGCAACGACATATGTGCATTTATGGTCTTAGAAACTTCATTTCGATTACTGCATTGTTATCATAGTATTACCACTTTTTGTAATACTATTCGATGTTGGCCAAAACTTATTACACTAGAGTTAAGCCCGAAGAAATACAATTTGTCACTGTCAGAATCGGCTGATCAGCTGGTTGCGGAGGCTGATGCAAACACTGTCTCGCTGACGTGCAAGTGTTGTACATTTCAGTGAAATGTACACGACTGTAAGACCGATTATGCACCGATATATCTACATCCAGTGTGTGTGTATATTACACTGACGACATGTCATTAACACGTGCGATACATTGCAATAAACACTTGTTAATTTCAGATCGATCACCTGTCAAGAGACATACATGACGTATGGATATATTTGGTTGTCAGATGGTTTAGAATAACGTGTTGTTTCGGGGATGTTTTCCTTTTTTGCATATCCTCTTCATTATGACTGACACGTGTCAGTCCAACCTCGGGAAATTCCAAGAGGTAGATAAGCCAATCTATACTCAGCAAAACTAATTAAGGGCCACTGGCAGATATTTTGTGTGGACACAATCTCGGAATTAGGTTTGAGGAAGCAGGTACCATTCTTCTTCCATTGCGTCTGCGTGTTCTTGAAGCGTGCCAAGAGCATGTAGGTGCTGGTAATGTTTCCGTTGTGGAACAATATACCTATCCACAATATCCACAATATCCACAATAGATAATGTAGACTGTGTAATGCCAATGACATCGGTGACGAATACCACTATATTCTCAAATGCCCTTATTTCATTAACCAACGAAAATTGTACATCCCTAAAATGTACTATAAGCACCCTAGTGTGTTTAAATTTCGTCTGCTAATTCAGTCCTGTGCAATAAGTACATTAACAAAACTGTGTATATGTTGTAAGCTTATCATCATGATGTAATGCCTCCTAATCCCCCCCGTCTGTATGTATATGCATTTTGTCTACCATTTATCTGATTTTGTATATTATGTAAACGTTATTCAACATTGTTGACCATACCTTGTTAATATTTATTAATATAAGCACGTCTTCGTGTAAACCCCTCCGCCTATTGTATACACTATATTTGTACCTCCACATGCTGTAGCTTAGAGCCTGAGCGTAATATAGTTCTGTTCTGTTCCGTTAAAATAGTTATAAAGCTAAAACGTTTCAAATTGCGTATGCATTAAATGCGACCATAAGCCAATCGCATTTTTCGAATTAATATCATGCTCGCATTAATTTCCTGATTTACAGTAAATGGCTACACGAAACATACAACTCGTTTAGCTGGTACTAGTTAATATACTTTCAAAGATAAGCATAATATAAATACAGGTAGTCGTAATTCATAACAACCAATAATACTAATATGTTCGCACTAAATATGTGATAAATAGTTTTGCATTCAAATTGGTTAATTTCCACTAGTTGGCGTATATTACACTACAGCCAAATCTAACTCTTGAGCGATGAAACACGTTACAGTGAAGCATGGTTTATGTAAATAAAATACCTGGAATAAATACTAATTAATGCATGCTCGAACTGCTATTACCCCGGTAAACGTGCACTTAGCCTTCTCAACTCCCTGGGAGTATACAACCAAAGCATCCGTTTTCAGACTTTAGAAGGTTAACATTCACAATTCTATCTCTTCCTACCGGGTACCCATTTTACAGCTCGGTGGACTGGAGCAATGTGGGTCTAAGCACAAGCTCAATAATGCTACACGATGGTTTGATCTGGGTTCGAACATGGGGCCTCGGGGATGTTAGGCTGACTCGCTATCTCTTGACCGCCGCGCAAGCACGTGTGTGTTCGTGCGATTCTTTCAAGCGGGTCACACTTGCAAGCATGTTATAATGTTATAATGTTTATTCATACTAATATGAACCGCCAATGTCGGGATATGTAATCTATAACGGTATTTAATCACTTTGATATCTATATGAAACAAAAGGAAACATCTGTCGACCATATCTGATTTCCAAGTGAAAATACCAACACCGAAATCCAAATGCGCTTTAGGCGATATCGTAACAAATAAAATTCGAATAGATCGAAAACTATGAACTAAATATAGGTCCCTTGTCGTTAGTCCGCATACTGTAGATATCCAATACACAGATACGTTTCCCTGTGATGTGTATAATACTCGTGTACAATTAATTATATTGCATGTTATGATTTCAGTATACAGATGTACGGATGTATAACGCACCAGAGGAACTCGCGTATACTTTCAAAGTGAATGGGACTGCATGATACAAAGATTTTCATATTGAATTAAGGCATCCCCGGGGTGGTATAATGCCGCAATGAACTCGATATTTTTTTTATGGAAAGCAAAGATAAACAAATTGTCAGTGATTACGCTCGCAAGAACAGTTGTCAAGTCATGACCCATATCGCGTGACGTATAACTAGACGCAGAATAAACTCGAGTGTTTCTTCTTGTTTAACTTGACGTTCAGGTTAGCGAACACCTATTTAACGACTCAAAAACACTCTTCAGTAAATACACAATAATATATGCATTAGAAACCCTTAATAGACTTCAAAGGGGCGGTGTGCAATTAAGGACAGAATTGACCAAGCATGGTAACGTAGTTTGAAGCAATTTAGCAATTTTTATGGCTTGTTTAATTCATTTGGTAAATGGTGCAAGGGAACGCGAGGGAAGGGGCCCTCATTGTTGACCTCGCTAATGACAGTTGATTTGATTGTACCAAGACTGGGTAATTATCGATCATTATAGAAAACACGCAAGCGTCTTTTAAACAGAACGGCGTATCATGGCTTTTAGAAAGAAAGAAAAACAGTTAAAATATCATTTGAAATATTTATTATAAAAATCTGATTTATTTGATATGTAACATATATTTCAGTAATTATGGGTAGAAAAATTATCAGGAATTCAAAGTATCATCAAACTGTTGTATTTGGACTCTTATCCTATGATTATCAATGGATTTGTCTGCATGGTGAAGAAAATAGATTCGTGTTAATGTCCACGTGATGTTGGTGAACTCCAAGTAAGGGCTCATGCAATCTATATAAATCTAAACTATGAATATACAACAATGTAACATCAAATAAATTCAAGTATATACGGAGAACCACGTATTTTTAATAGTATTACTATTCAAATATTATATGCCGCGAATGCGAATTACATTATGTGTGTGAATGTCTAAAATCAGGCAATGTGTCAAATGTATTAAATTTTCAATGAATTTCAATTCATTCAAGCAATGTTTAACAAGCCTGAAATGATAGAAATGACTGCCTTTATGTGACAGATTGACTGGCGTGAGTTTGATGAAAATGTGTGTATCAATAACAAATTAAATTTAAGAGAAAGACATGAGCTTAATTTTGAAAAGATGTGCATTCAAATGATACCATATGTTCCTTTTTTTATTTTATTTTTTTATTTGTCAACACTTCCAGCTCTTCCACTAATTGTATAAGAGGCTTTGTCTATTTTGGGAGATCCTACCACAACCGCAGAATGAACACGTTCCAGCCTCCTTGAAAACCTCCCCCCCCACCTGAATCATATTTTCTACACACAAAGCTAACGAGTAGTATCAATATAAGGCGAGGATGTTGTCTGGCAATAGGACATGATCTGGACAAACATAAGGTGGATTGATGGTAATATAATGTATGACGTGATGACAAATAGTGATATAGTAGGGAACGAGGGATATCATACAGGGTCCTAATGAATCGGATCTGGTTGACGCTCATTTCATCGACGGAAGATCGATGCCGCTCTTAACTTGTGATATTGCTTGGGATTACATGAAGAGCTCTCGACAACTGTCTGTGGCAGATGTATACACGTGATTACATGATGGTACATGGGTGTAAAACGTGATGGACGAGAGGTGCAGGCTGCGTAGGAGGGGATAGATCATTATCGTACTCAATGTCGAGAGGTACACGAAACTGGCATGCTTACGTTAATACATTGTTTTATGAGTTACATATAATTAATGAACTGATGTGCTGGTGACTCAAGACAAACTGATAAAGTGAAGATCCACTATAATCTAATATGACCGGTTTTTGTGTTAACGTGCTATCGTGTCGTTGATACGTCATGACATGTATTACTACACGTGCTTTTGCATCAAATCAATATAGATATCGCTAATATAATGAAATATGATTATGACATAATATCTGCATCGTGTGTGTATCGTTTGTCTACAAAGAAAAAACCCAACAACAATGCATGTTTATGAAATATTGAAACAATATTTGAAATCAGACACACATGCTTGACGCAATTTATTATATTTCTTTATGGTCTTTGTAATATTGTCAACCTTTTTTTTAACAAGCACGGACAAACAGCAACGTCAATAGTAATGTTGTTCGACATGGTTTCCGAATTCTTCTGTTCTAATATCACATAAAGTGCGTATTCTGTCATAATAATTGCATTATATTCCGTATATAATTGCATTATAAATTATTTTTATGTGTGAGGAATGGGAATTATTAATAACTATCTGCCTGTCTGTCTGTCTGTCTGTCTGTCTGTCTGCCCGTCTGTCAGTAAAGAAGATTGGACTCATTTAAGAAAAGCAAACTGCAACATCAGAAAAAAAATAAGTTAATGGAATTCGAAAAGTCCTCAGAAAAATAACAAGACCAATATATCAAGGTTATTCCAACAAATTACAGAGTCTTTAGATCTCCTATACAAAAAATATCTGCAGGCAATTGGTAAACTCCAAATCAAAAGGCTACGTGCCGAATGTCATGAAATAAGGTCCTCGTGACAAGCAGTCTCCAGAATGCATCGCTGAATGCAGACCCGTGTTTAACCTACTGTTCATATATGAATCCTTGAGCGAGTTATTGCTGAATGACTTAAAGGAGACTACTTCTATAAAATATGATAATTTAATTTATCCAACATATAGTTCAAGATAACTCATGGCATAACTATCATATCCTGCACAGTAATGCATAACACCTGGAAAGATGTTTATTGGCTGGTTACATGGCTTGCATCACAATTTCCCCACGCCTGCCATCGGTTTCATTGGTTGGTACGGTCGGGGCGGTGGGGGGATGTATTCATCCGCCACTCCTTATTTGACTTCCACATGAGAATACGTTTGAGTTGGTATGAATTTCCGTTCAAAAGTTGTTGGATTAAGAAATTAACACACGAGCTAGTGTCATATTGAGTTTACGACACTCGTGATTCCAAAGTTAATATTTTTTCTCGCTCTTGCTCGGAAAATATTGACTTTGTAAAAAGCATTTACATTTAAACAAAATTAAGAAATTTATCTTAATTAGTAAGTTGTTAGCCAAAAAATAACTCAGAAATCTAAGATTTCCGGAAACTGCCGACATTTAATGAGTCTCTTCTGATGTGACGTCACTGATGATAAACCTTCCGCATTTCGTTATAGAAACAGTTAGCAGTAGTCGAGTGCTTCTTGTTATTTAGTGGTTATGTGATGGAAAGAGACTTGGCAGAGGTTTATTTCAAAGTAACCAATGTCAATGCCTACCAGTACGAGCCCTTAGTAAACCGTGAAGACGACACGACAGAGAGCGATAGCGACAGTGGAACTGAAGCGGAAAAATAATAGAATATAAATATAAATACAATATCATTAAAAATCTTGTATAAATGCCAAGAAACGTTTAATTCATCCACAGACATCTAGGCTTTAATTTCTAAACCAAATGAATCAATTATGATGACCGTATGATTACTCCGTATTCAACGATTACACATTCAACGATGTGCTGTTTTGATAAGACCTTTTCAGTCTGTCATCTAGTAGGCAGTGGCT
>JAUTBT010000064.1:0-11508 GCA_032361225.1 Lepetodrilus schrolli | reverse complement strand
CATATGCATGCAAGCCATGATGTGAGTGAAACAAATCTTGAAAGTGGCTTTAAACCCCAAATCAACCAACCAACCAACCCTATGTTCAACTGGCAACTTTAAAATATATGTATTTTAAAATTTTCTTCCAGATTCGCGATGTGCAGTACATTGATGATGATCAACCTGTGAAATATTCTGATGAGGTCATCTTCTACGTTGATAAATACGAGATCGTGTAATGCACACAACATTTGGAACATTGACTATTAATGCCACAAACTTGACTACAAGACATCTAGCTGGAAGAACTACTGGTCCTGGTACATGCTGCATGGTGATAACATGAATCGAAAGAAAGTTATTTATTCATGTCCAAGAATACTAGCTGCTTCAGAAATGTGGGCTACTACACCACGGCTCAATTACATATCTCTGAAACATGCCTAGCAAGTTCCGATTCTCGTAGTGCTACGGTCATTCGGTGGGCCGAGCTCTAGTTTCCTTTCACGGAACGGTTACCGCCCTACAAGAGTCGTATTATAACCCCTATCCATATCGGTGTTTGAATTTACGGGTGTCCTGGGGGTCATGAAAATCTGCAGTGTTAACCAACCCTCTCCCTGCTGGATTAGACAGACACTGCTCTTTAGGGCATCACTGATCTTCGCAAATGGGTGAAAGATTCGCGCAGCGACATTAAACTCCATAATCACTCACTCACTTGGGGCATCACTGGTTGCCTCCAGCATGGAGAGGGTTTAAGGTATCCGCGTGATCGATGCCCTGGTTGCCTCCAGCATGGAGAGGGTTAAAGGTATCCGCGTGATCCTGAAAATTACAGATTTGACAACCGTTAACATTAGACCTATGGAGAAGGACTCCCTTAATATTTTC
Organism: Lepetodrilus schrolli; assembly: GCA_032361225.1. Lineage (NCBI taxonomy): Eukaryota > Metazoa > Mollusca > Gastropoda > Lepetellida > Lepetodrilidae > Lepetodrilus > Lepetodrilus schrolli. Next base: position 10,632 of record JAUTBT010000064.1, on the reverse strand, counting down.
TTAATTTCTAACACTGCGTATATATAGGACTTGCGAGTCTTTGTAGTGTTATGATATAGTCCTGTAGAATGCGACCCAGACCAACACACACATTATCAATAAGACTAAGTAGCCCAACATCCAATATTAACAATGATAGGGGTTAATTTAATATTTCGGAAAGCAGGTAGTACGACTGTAATAATTCAGGCACTAATTTTCCTTGTAAGCAAGATCAGATTGAATGGTTTAGTTGATGATCATGGTGAGCATGTGATGAATGCTATTGTATATTTTACTGTGGGGAAGAATGGTACATTTCAGCCTTCTTTGTGTACATATAACATGATGTTTCTCGTACATAACAGGACATGTCCATGTATACCTGTGTCATTTGTCGTGTATATCACTGTTATTTATATTAAAATGGTTTATGCATCGATGCCAATTAGAAACTGTACATTTTGTGCATGTTGCAGTTAAATAGAAATGTAAGTTGACAGGTATATAGACAGACTAGTCTGGTGTTAATCGTGGCATGTGAGTGAAAGATTCCCGCTGCGACACACAAAACAATAACTCGCTCACTCAGTCTGGTTTCCTTAATGAGACGCTGGAGTGTTTGTGTGGATGCTTGGTTGTCTGATAGAATTAGAATATTACACATTTTATGTGAAACGGGAAGGATTAATCAACAGTTGTATGTTTTACAAGGTATATTTGTATTCACATAACTGGGAAATTTAATAAAATGCCTCTTAGCACATTTAAAAAATAAACTTGTTTAGTTTATTAAGCTGCGAAAGTGTCGCCTCATTGTATAAAAAGGTATTGTTTAACATACTTGCCTTTGCCTGTCTGTTCTACATCTATGTTCATAGTTCTGTTATATACTAGTGTATATATTGCTGCATTGACAGAAATTAAAATGACTAGTGCTAACCCGTTTGACGTAAATGTTCCTCAAATTCATTGCAGATTCTCTGTAAAAAAAACCCCACAAATTGTACCCAAATCTATGTTGATTTATAAAAATAAGAAATAGGATTTATTTTATTATAGACATAGTTCTGGAATATTTTTCAATATGGGTAGTTTTAAGATACTAAAACTTTCCAAATTACAAATCAAAGTAGCCGTTCTCTTCTCAAATTGTTCCTGTCGACACCTACTGTACTGTGGAAATCCACAAGTTAAGATGTGTGCAACATATGTGACTAAAACAACTATTGAGAGCCGATATTTCATTTGTAAATAGTTCCTGAACGCTGACTTGTCATTTCAATGTGAAATATATATATTGTACATAAGATATATATACAACATCTGGTATCTGCATTATCTCCCTTGCATACATCTGATGAAGATAGCAATTCATGCATGACTCGGAAATCTAGGTGCAAATGAGAGGTTATCAATATGGGACGAATGCTTCTTTTTGGGGGGTCAAGTTTACAAGCTATTCTGACAGAAGCTTGCAGAAATACCATGATTTTGATAAAATCCAACTGTTTTCTGTATTTGTATGCACAATTATAAGTGTTACAAATAAATCAATCTCTAAGCTTGTTTGTATTGTGTAGTCCTTGATGATTGTCTGGATTGTGTAGTCCTTGATGGTTGTCTGGAAGCGGACTTTATAGTTACACACACATTTGTATGTCTTTTTCAATTTGATTGTGATTGTGATTGTGATTGTGTACCAGCTCATTAGGTTAACATTGATGATAACAAGATAGTACATAGAGGATATTTAGCACAACCAATGCTTTTCCTAATCAAGCAAAGTGATGAGGTTTGGCGTACGTCGGTATGCTGCTTCCTGCAGCTAGGTCGTTCGATTGGACGCAGCAAGCAGTCACGTGACCAGCGCACACTGCTTCAAAACGGCTAACCGAATTTCCTGACCAATCAAGTGGCCATTTTAAGTCTGATGCTCCAAATGCACCTTTTGCAAAATAGCAAACAAAAAGCCATTAAGGATTTATCACTTTACTCTGCAAAAAGTTCTAACAAAATGGCTCAGCCATTCAGGTTTTGCACGATGTAACACTCACAAACTGATATGAACCAGGCCCCGAGCTTACGAAAGTTTTTTGAGTACGATTTCATGGTCAACTCAAAGCTTTGTTCACAAATCCCCATATAAAATTTGAGCTTGAGCAAGAAATCGTATTCAAAAAGTTTCGTAATCTCTGGGCCCTCCTGTACTTCAACTCCAACGGTTACCTTAGAGTTCCAATTCATACACAAGAATCCAAGTTGTGTTTGTCTACATTAATATAAAAAGCACACTAGTACATACATTTCTTTGGATTAATTTTTTTTCTCTCTCTACAATATCTAATTATGGGCATGGTGTTTATTGAAGGCAAAGTCAACTTTAAGCATTGTATTGCTGAGAGATTCACTACCTGGGAGACTGATGGCTCGCGATAGGATAACCAAGTGTGTTTGATCAAGGTACATAATACTTCACCCGACCATGACTTCAAAACTTGGTAGCAACACAGAAAATGGTAACTATAGGCATTGATAGACTGAATCTATCACTGTAGTGTAAAAGCAATCAAAATAAATTTGTAATATTCTTCCAGAATGTTTCATTATTCCTAAAATGCACATCTCGTCATAAATAAGTGCTGAATATACATAACTCACTGACGAGAACACTGCTGTCTGGAAATCAATGGAGTAGAAACAATGTGATATTGGAAAACAATGGAAGAGAACAATGTGATTTAAGAACAATGGAATAGAAACAACAGAACACACTTAGCACTGGGTGGTAGCTATATATATATATATATTCACTCATTTATGCATAAATATTCGCTGCAATGTTGTATACATATATACTCTGCATATTTTAAATATAGAATATGTATATTATGTTGAAATTTCAGACAATAGAATAGGAATATCTATACAATTCTAATGGTAAATGGAATCGTACAGTAACTAATAATGTTTTACAGTTGGCTAAATGAAAGTAGAAATGCACCAGGCATTGTGATTAGAATTACTTCTATGTTGACTAAGAACATTTAACAGATGTTGCCAGGCTACACCTCTGGGTATCCTTTCACAAAGCTCTCTTGTCCGCTTTGCAGTGTATTGGCTATCGGCAAAGAGAGCGTTATGGCCTCATAGCTGATAAGAGAGCTTCGTGAAAGGAGACACTGTAGTATATGGTACATTGTGATCTAAGGACATTAATTTAGCCCTCGCCCTGCTGGATTAGGCAGTCACTGCTCTTAGGGCATCTCCAGTTGCTTCCAGCATGGCAAGGGTTAAATGTTCAAAATAATTAATAATGGAATGAATGAACCGACAATACAATTTCATGATAACAGTAACTATGATGAAGTTGGTGCTAAAGTCTCAACTGAGTGTTGTACTAAACAACTGCAGTGTTTTTCTTGTGCTCGCAACGATGTGCATGTCATCCCCGATTAGGCAACATCCCACTGTATGCCGACATTGTACAATACTGGGCTCTAGAAATATTTTGACTTGCATTTGATTGGGGGAAAGCTCTACATATCTTTGGCATTATTTCAATGTTTCTTTCACCACTAAGTCGATTGTGGACGCTTCACTCTCTTCAGCCCAAATCCTGAACAACGAACAAGATATGATGTGGTTTTTGTATCTGAAATTCATTCTGGGTAGGTTATTTGGACTAAAATTAAATGGAAAATATTGAAATTGATATCTGAGTGAGTGAGTGATTATGGAGTTTAACGTCGCTGCGGGAATCTTTCACCCATTTGTGACGATCAGAGGACTCTCTAGTGCCACATTCCAAGTGCAGAGGAAATCTGTCGAGACTGATGTAAAAAGACCAGCTTAACGACTAAAAACTGCATGAGTTGAACTAGCTCTAACTGCGTTAATAGGTAATATACAAACATATACATTATACACGCCCAGACACGCCACTACCACATACATACGCACTCATGGTCTGGCTTTCACCAGTATTAGACTAACACATGACCATGGGATTGGACTAGTTCCAACTCTTAATACACACAAACCAAGAACACCTCTGGCCAACATCAGAATCAACTATCACAGATCATGTGACCACCATTTAGTATTAAAGGCCCGCTGCCTCACTTCCGTCAACTGTAACCAATAACAAAACATTACATATCACATAATGACAGGTCATTCAGTTCTGTTACAGACAATAAGTATTAGTGATATGTCTGTAAATAATAAATATTGAGAGTTAAAACGTGTGTATGACGTACAAGTTCTGATGTACGACTGTACTATGGACAGTAAATATTAATTCTAAATGGTACAAATTTAACAAGCATAAGAGGATATATATGAATTCCAGGTCAAATGGCAATAGCATGCTATAAAGTAATACATACGATACAATATGTTTCATGTTAAAATCAATCGGCAAAAATATTACACACTAAATATTCAAATAGTGTGAATACCTACATGTACCAAATATTATGCGTAATGCAAAAGAGACGTACATAAAGCATAGACTTTTTAACATTTCAGTTTTGCAAGACTAAATTGTACCTATATATATCTATATATCTATACATACTTAAACATGTTACACCTTACGCTGCCTGGGCCCTGTTGTTGGAAACACTTGTAATACAGTAGTTATAAGTTATAAGTGATTTGAAAAACTGTAGCCAGAGCATGGTGCTGTATTCTGATTACAGTGAAAAAGAGGCCAAGAAAATAAATACAGAATATCCAGGTACCGTCATCACTGAACGATATGTGATTGACGCATTGACATAGACGACAGTCTTCGTACAGATATATGGGGAGACAATCCACCAGGACAAACTGTTTACCTGTGGTTCCCAATAACATTAGGCAGGAGAGAGATGGGGACTAAATTCTAATCCAGGCTTAGTTAACAAGCATGGCAACAGGCAATTAATTTCAGCGGGAAAACAAGCCCAGAATCTGGGGGCTGCAGCCACCAAGCCATGTCCAGGGCTAATAAATGGCAGATTTCCCTAGTTCGTGTAAAATTGTCATGCCTGACTATAGTACATCAGATCCAATAACACACTGAAATGTTGGAAGCTCTTAAAATCTCTGCCACCTCACCACCAATAGGTGATTGAATTATCGTTTTATGTCACAGCAGGAATCTTTCACGCATGCGAGACGTCACCAACAATAAAGACTGGTAACTTTCATGTATTCAAACGTGCTTCTTTTACCCTCCAATGTTCTTACTAACCATATGGTAGTAATTGAAAACTTAGCGTTCTGTCCTGGTTATTGTTTTTTACAAACATATTGCCAGTATCTGTTGTATGGTACGTGGTGATCTAAGAAGGACATTATTTTAACCCTCTCACTGCAGGATAAGGCAAAAGCATTGCTCATTAGGGCATCTCCAGTTGCCTTCAGCAGGCAGAGGGTTAAACAATATTTTGTCAGAAAATCCTTTATCCAAAATATGCAATGCTTCTAGAGATTTGATTGGTCGAGAGGTGTCTTGGGAAAAGTCGTACACCCTGGTTTTGTTAAAATGTGTGACCTCATAGATCACTGTCACATCATGGCCACCGCCATAGACTCTCATGTTAGAAAGACACCCTGCATGAATATTCGCAAGTTCACTTTCTTAAAAGTTTGTAGATCTATCACGATTTCGGATAAATTTGTTACCAGCATGATTTTCAGGGCATACAGGTTTTTAAAAGCAAAAATTTCTCATACACCTCGTATACAAGAAATTTTGGCTTGTAAAAACTTGTACACCCCGGAAATCACGCTGGTAACCGATAATAGCATTAACAATTATTGTATAAATACACATTGTGTCATACATAACAAGAAAACAACAATAAACAAAACATTTATGTCACGACACTTCAACGATATATAAACCCAAATTTATGGAAGAAACAAAAGCTCCCTCATATATTTTGGCAGCATAGATATTGAGGTACAAAAGTGAGCAGTGAAAGGCTAACAGTTGTATACAGACTACCAGAGTAGAACAATGAAAGCAACACTAGATTCTACACATGATAATAGCAACTCTGTGCTGTCTGTGCAGTAACGTATATCACGTAAACCGTCGGTTACTTCTGACCATTCAACACACAATCAACAGGCAACATATATAACTTTTGATTGTACATTGTTTTATCAACCGAGGCACTATCAGGACCAACATAATTATAATACCATCAAATCATACTTTATTTAGACAACACTGTTTGTACAAGTAACACTAAAACAGTGTGTAAATAATGCATGCACAACTTCATGATGGAGATAAATCCACATAAGGCAAACGAAAATCAAAACAATGGTTATTATTTGTTTACATCCAATGTGAAATATATTTGCTGTAATTAATTACTAAAAGATCATCATATTAAAAATAAAATAATAGTTTTAAAAAAAAAGAAATATGCTTTAATATCACTAGTGAAAAATATGAAAAGAATCTACAAAAAAATATATGAGATGGTATCGCCAATACAAATATTAGTAATCCCCAAAGAGACCTGTTTTTAAAATACCACTGGATTATTTTACTCCCTACGAGTACTCCCTACGAAAATAGTCCACCTGTCCAGCTGTCAGAATTTTAAGGAATCTCTACACAAGAAATGTGATTATATGTGTAGCGATCACTACCTAGTACGTAGGTGTAATTAATTAAGAAATATAGATATAGTAAAAAATATAATGGAAAAAATGTGCTTTCAGTAATTAGCCGATTGGATTCTTGAAATATAACGTGAATTTTATGAATCTCCATAACCAATAATGTTTGGTCAACAAATGCAATAGATTCAAACAGAAATAATAAAAATCAATACTAAAGGCTTGCCTTTAAAGGCTTAATACCTGTAGATAATAAATATTGAAGTCTGCATATGATTAAATAAAGTAAAATATGAATACTAAATTAGTTTGAAAACAATCTGGCTAATACATGTGTATCTGAATGATGAGTGTCTTTTGATGTGTGACTGATATTAACTTTTATGCTGCTCCATTCTATTTCAGAGCTTTAATAATTATGCAGCAGAAGATATTGCAATTTCATCAAAGTGTCTGACCAGCTATGGGTGAAAGATTCCCGCAGCGAGTAATTACTTACTCACTGACCAGCTATGGATTAGCAAGTCTGCATGACATTGACTTCGAAACATTCGGTGACCAGTTAGCAATCTGTTAGTCTAATGGTGGGATGGATGATAGCGAACTTTAGACTTCGGAGACAATGGTTCCAGGTTCAAATCCCACCCCGGGAGCCCGGCAACAACGTTCGCAAAAGTTACCTTTCTGACGCGATATCGAGAGGATGCGATGCAGAATGGCAATGCAGTTATCATCCATGGTCTTGTCAGTACCAGCCAGTGCTTGCAGGTTTACTGCAACATTCAGCGCTATGGATGTTGCGGGTTTCCTCCTGCCCTAAGATATAAGTGGAAGAATCTTGAAAGAGACTCTAAACCTCAATAAAACTAAACAAACGGTCTAATGGTGAGTGAATGATTGTTTTACATCACAGCAGGAATCTTTCACCCATACGTGACGAAAGTCTAATGGTATATCTGAATAAAAGACAATCACAATTTAAAGCTATATTTGATCAATATTCATAATATTTAACATACATTTTATAGCATATACATAGTGGGATATACTTTAAAATGGCTGATATACACCAATCCAACAATACATATTGTATCATGTCTTTAAATTAGTCTGTCAAGTAGTCTTATTTTAATAATGTCTGGCGGAAGACATCAAATCTTTTGACCAAGTTCTCACATAATTCGTGTTCTCTGTAAATGAAGTAACCACAACTGATGGGGCCCAGAGATTACCACACGTTTTGAGTATGATTTCCTGCTAAAGCTTGAACTTTATATATAGGAATTTATGAACAAAGCCTTGAGGAGCACGAGTTCATAATCTCGGAGCCAGGCCTCTGCTGAAGGACCCATAGGACTGCAAGGTCACTGTGCATCTGCACGTGACCGCTTCCCCGGTGAGGGTCAGACCGACCTAGACGCCGAGGGTCAGACTGACCTAGCTGCTGACGGAGCTCTTCTTGCTGCTCTGGCGCTGGTCGAAGGACTGCGCTCCCCGGCAGATGGACTCCAACTCCTCCACCAGAGTGTCGTATCGGTACGCCACACGGATGTCGGGGACATTGGTGCGTCGGACGTCATTGCCGGCGACGCCTTCTCTCATGTGGTTAGGTCCCAGCCAGTGCTTCTTCACCTGTGTGGGCACCAATATTAACTTTTATTTCAATTGAATTTAATGCTTTACGTTGCTGCATGACGACTACAATGTTAGATTACAATGTTATAAGACATGTACAACAATAAAACAAGCATGAAAAACCACACTGGAATTGGGGTTTAGAGCCGATTTCAAGATTCTTTCACTTATATCACAGCTTGTCAGTTTAGGGCAGTAGGAAACCTGCAACATCCGTAGCAGTGAATGTTGCAGTAAACCTACGAGCACCGGCTCGTACTGACACAGCAAGGATGATATCTGCATTGCCACAGTATAAACAGCGCTATCCTATTATATTTCATGTCAGAAAGGTAACTTTCGTAAACATTTATGCCGGTCTACCAGGACGGGATTTGAACCCGAGGCCTTTGGCTCTGGTCCAAATTTTCTACCATTGCGCAGTTTTGTAATCTCGGGGCCAGAAGGAAAGTGTGAAAGCTCAGATTTAAACATTGTATCTACCTTGTTTGGGAATCCACTTTGTATGACGCTGTTCCTGGCGATCTCACACATGTCACAAGTACTCAGCTTCCAGACCTGTGCCGCTATGCTGTACTCTTCCATGAGAGGCTCCTGTCAACAACATGCAATGTCAATATCAGTGTGTGTCAGTGAGAATCAACGAGCAAATCTCATCCTCTAAGACACATGCCCAGTGATTCCTGATGTCCACCTCTGGTCCTGGGGCTATGTTCACTAAGCTATCGGTTTTTTTTGTTTGTTGTTTTTTGTTTTGTTTTTTATTGGGGTTTCAAGTCGCTTTCAAGATTCCTTCACTTATATCACAGGCATATTTAGGGCAGGAGGAATCCCGCAACATCCGTAGCGCTGAATGTTGCAGTAAATCTGCGAGCATGATGATAACTGCATTGCCACTCTACAGACAGCGCATCCTATCAATATCGCGTCAGAAAGGTAACTTTCGCGAACATTGATGCCGGCCTCCGGGGCGCGATTTGAACCTGGAACCTTTGGCTCCGAAGCCCAACTGTTCTACCACTGCGCTACCACCCGCCCCCACTAATTGTAAACACTACAACAGTGTCAGGCATGGCAACAGACAATTGTGGCTGCAGGCAATTATATTGACACCTTGAAATCATTTGATTTCCTTGGATCCATATAAAATTGCCATGCCTGCATCGCTAAGCCTCCGTGGAAGAAGATTTAATGATTCAGAAAGAGTAAAATACACAAAGGCTGAATGATGTCATTACATTTACGATAGCTCCAGGAGCAATTAGGGCCACATAACTGTTTCTTACCTTTGAGGTCAGGATGAATAATAATTTTAAAAGGTCATCAATTGCACCAACCTTTTTTTTGACATGGCGACAAATGCATGCAAAAAAAGAACCCACTCAGCATTACAGTAACACGACTGACCTTAGTGAAGTGGAACTGAAGTGGGTCGTCTGTGGACAGAGACACGTTGAGGCCACGAGCAAAGTACTCGGGGAGAGGGTTGCGGTGGTAGTTGAGGAACAGCGAGTTGTTGCTCAGCGGCGACATTGCAATACCGACCTGAGACAGGTAGTACAGGTACTGGAGGACAGGCACCTAGGAAAATAACATTATCTCTGTAAATAACACTATCTGTAAATACCATTATCTCTGTAAATAACGACACATTGCTGTAAATAACATTATCTTTCTGTAAATAACATTATCTCTGTAAATAACGACACATGGCTGTAAATAGCATTATCTCTGTAAATAACGACACCTCTGTAAATAACATTCATTATCTCTGTAAATCACGACACATCTCAATAAATACCATTATCTCTATGTAAATAACATTATTTCTGTAAATAACATTATTTCTGTAAATAACATTATCTCTGTAAATAACATGGATTGAAGAAAGAAAAATACATGGTGTAAAATAGCATTGTCTGTAAATTACTATACATGTACCTTTAATCTTTACAATGACATAATCTTTGTAATTAATAATATGTGTAAAAAAACATTTATCTCTGTAAATAGAATTACCTCTAAATAACATAACATTATCCCTGTAAATAAAATGATCTCTAAATAAAATTATCTCTGTAAATAAGTAGACAGGTAAGTAGACATTTCTTTTCAGATTTTTTGTCTAGATAGTCTAGATCCTAGGCGCTATATAAATGACTTATTATTATTACTATAACATTACAGCTTATATAAATAGAAAATGTTACTGTTAACTTTATTGTCTTCATTCCGTTCTTACAATATTGAATGAACCACACTGCGAAACCAAGTCCTTTGAAACGGTATATTTTCCAGTTGTTTTTTGTGGGTGTTTTTTTTATTGGGGTTTTAAGTCGCTTTCAAGATTCTTTCACTTATATCACGACTTGTCAGTTTAGGGCAGGA
>JAUTBT010000063.1:0-11508 GCA_032361225.1 Lepetodrilus schrolli | reverse complement strand
ATAATCGGAGTATAGGTAAAATCGGAAAATATATCTGAAAAAATACAGGTCGTCTTATAATCGGCAATATACGGTATGGGGATGTTCCTTTCAACTGTTCTTGCTGTCTGTATGGTCTGTCCTGAAACTGTGAAAGGATTGGTTCGCACAATTCAAGCGCAAGCAATATGGCAGCAGAGGCGCGACGACACTGGACTGGCCCTGTCCTGTCTGCACCACCTTGCTAGTGAGAGCAGACTGCTTAGGTTATAGACGGTGTGTAGTTTTGTTCCTTTGACAAACAGCGTGTCTGGAGTAGTCTGAATACTGTTCTATGGTGAAAGGAACGCCCACCCCCCCCCCATTGTTCCATACATGAGGGCCCAGAATATTGTTTCAAAAGTTTCCCTCTCGGGGTTTAACATCGCAAAACTGTAAAAAAATTACTCACATTATTCATTCCTCCAAGAAGTCAGAGAGATTATTTTACGTCACAGTGTGAGATTGTTTTTACGTCACAGCAGGAATCTTTCACCCATATGTGACGACATTAACCTAAGGGACTGGCAAGATTAAATAGTAGACGTATAGAATGACATAGCCGTACGAGATATCAGAGATAGTATAGCTTTGTGGAACTGGTCCCTACAACTGATGGATACATGCAGGGGACGAGTTCTTCAAAGAGATCCTATGGAATTTACTTACAATGTTGGAAAATATCTCATCAGGCACACCCTATTAATGAAGCATTGACGTAAAAGTTGTGGGTAATTTGACACATGCACTCCGAAATTCAAGAACGAACCCATGCAAATGTATTAATGGCATCCACAGATTCTGTTCTCTAGAATAGAACCACAGATGAGTAGTGAATGTGTATGTGTTAAATATGTCCTAACAAGATTGGGTCCATCATATTTTGATAGTGCTGCGAATCATAATTCAAATTACATAGATGCCATGTTATTGCATTCAATTTCCATTTTCCTTTTGCTCCTCACTTGCTGTCGCACTGTCAGATTTCTTGGCTTCAGAGTCTTTGGAATTTTCTTCTTCAGGCTTCACTTTGTGTAGCTGTAACAGAAAATTGGTGGATAGGTGAAATGCATGAAAGATAGAAACACTACTAAGACTATTGAATGCATCCTTGAGACACAAGACTCATTTACTGCTCTTTCATATGCTACATTTCTGACCATGGGCCAATAGTTAATGGCAACCCCATTCCGAAGCAAGTGAGTTATTGTTTTACCTCGCAGCTGGAATCTTTCAACCATACGTGATGACCTTATTTTTTTTAAAGAGACCTGGCACTAATTGCCCAGAACCTGTGGTGTATGTTTAGGAGGCACTGGGCCTGGCATATCGAGGATGTCAAGGGTAGATGGACCAAGTCTAGGCTAAAGCTGCCATTTTCTAAACTCAAAGTTTGTACAGTGAACCCTCGAAATAGACCCACAATGCACCGTGGAACAGATCAACCACAGGGTTAGGTTTGTATCCCATTTTTTCCCTAGTGATATTCAAAGTAAATGTCATTCCAAGAACATAATTCACAATTCACATTACAATCTAACGTCTATTTTTCATTTCATTTACACGTGCTGTGAATGTACCATTGAAACCACATCTACTGACCTTGACCTTGTTATAATGTGCCCTGATCCCACAATGGTCAATCTTGGCTTCTTGTTCATTCAGGAAGAATTTTTTACAAAGTCTGCAATAGAATCCTTCCACTTTTTCGATAAAAGTCTGACCTGTAAACAGTAGCAAAGACATCTCAGTATATGCAAACTCACAGAAGTGGAACATTGTTATACATGTCTCATCATTAATCCTCTCCCGTAGGCACATACATAGCTCTTTAGGGCATCTCTAGTTGCCTCCAGCATGGAGAGGGTTAAAGGCATAAAATTATAATACTATCTCATGATTTTTAATACATGGAGATATTTAAAAAAAAATATAAACCAGTGGAACATGTGGAAAACATAGTTTGCTGCCCAATGTACTTGTGTAGACAAATCAAATGTACATACTTTCAGGTAAAATAGTTGATCATGAAATATGTCAACAAAGCATGATTGTATGCCTTTAAATTAATATTTTTTTTAAAGCCATCAATGAATGCACAACACAGATGTTGTTAAACTTTTCCAGTGATCTTGGTTCGGATTAATTCAAGTATGGCATAACTTTTCATAAAATGTACATTAACTTCCATTCATTAACAGAAACCAAGTCATCATTGATCTTTCATCAATACAGTATGTGAAACTCCCCAGCCAATCACTCAGCATTGATCGTTCATCAATACAGTATGTGCAGAACATGTGAAACTCCCCAGCCAATCGCTCAGCATTGATCGTTCATCAATACAGTATGTGCAGAACATGTGAAACCCATCAGCCAATCACTCAGCATTGATCGTTCATCAATACAGTATGTGCAGAACATGTGAAACTCCCCAGCCAATCGCTAAGCATTGATCGTTCATCAATACAGTATGTGCAGAACATGTGAAACTCCCCAGCCAATCACTCACCTAAGGGGGTGCCTTCCTCAAATGGAGGAAACGAATCCTGAAAGAACATAAATTTTCAGTTGTAAAAATACATCAAACTATTAAGTAGTTTTAGAACATTTGATTGATTGAATTAGTGTTTATCGTCAGGAATATTTCACCCATACACGATGGCAATCATAGAGCATAAGCGCAGGCAGAGCCAATTATTTTTTTACTCATGCATATACCAATTTGTTGTTAGTTGTATATTCTTACCTCATCAGTACATTTCTCAATTTCAGCTTCCAGCTTTTGTCTTGCCAACTCAGCATTCTACAAAACAATGCACAGAACATATGCTCATTATTTTAAATCTTGTTTTGCATACAAGAAACACCTTTGCATATAATTTTACTAATTGCGGTTGTAGCAAATTTCAAGCAATATTCAAATCTCTCTCAAGTATCATGACAGAAATAACACTTGGTTCGAATGCATACGCGCCGAGCAGGAATACCTACATTTTTATGTTCTTCATCTTGTCTGTGTTCCTTGAACTCGGTGAAGTTTTTGAACGGTCCTGTTTTACAGCACCCACAACCGGCTTTCACCTGTCGCAATCGGTTCTAAAAACAAATGTGAAAAAGTGTCAGAAAACAAAACACCGAATTCAGGGTTTAGTAAGGTTTATATGCCTGCCTGAGACTAATTATTATCTACAGGCGGACAAGTGAGAATAGCCCAGATTAACAAGCCCTGTTATTACCTACATGACAAAGAATTTCATGTCCGACAGGACACAGGGAGAAGTGCCTCAAAAGGTTAATGCACAGCCCTGGAATTAGTTACACCCTGGGCAGCAGAAGCGAATTGGTAGCAAGAAACAGAACCTTTGGATGTGGAAAACCGGAAATTGGTGAAAAGAAAATGGTGAAAAATATTTTTTTTAAAAACATTAATTCTAGGTGTGGAGGTGAAAAACAGATGGACAGCGAGTTCAACCCTCAACCAGCTACCTTATTGTACATACGTAGTTTGAATGGGACACCGGGCCTCAAAGGCCCCAGGTAGCAGGGCGAGGGTTAACGTCGCTGCAGGAATCTTTCATTCATTTGCAATGACACAGATAGACAGTTACAGATTCAAGGGCCACTACTAACAAACAATCTTGGCCAAGACTGGTTCTGCAGACTGTATTGATTTTACTGACCTTATGTTGGTTTTGGTTCTTGTGGTCTGAGTACGGTACACTCAGATCCATATCACAGATAATGCAGTTCCTGAAGGAAAAAAGCATCAGGATGAAAATAGAAATTAAAATAAATACTTTCATAAGAGAAACAATTTCACTTAACAGCGAAGGCAACATGATAGTGAATGCATTATTATTTAATTCAACTTGCAACAAATTTTTTTAGCTATGTGGGGAAGGCAACACCACACAAATAAAATAGAATATTTCACACTAAACAAGATTCTTTATTACGTACCATATCTGACTGGACCTGGACACGATCCACATAATAGTTATCACATAAAATATAGTAAATATAACAAATAAAAAAAAGTAATAGCCAATTCTGTGACATCAAGGCTTAAATTTCCTTGAACATATCAAAGTGAATAACAGTAACAACAATAAAAACACAAAAATAATAAAAAGAATATTAAAAAAAAAATTATTTGCATGGTATAACTCCATACCAAATAGCAACATTCCAAGTGCACAAATACTAAACAAATGGCTCCAGTGACTCACATCAGTTTCTTTTCCTTCTCTCTCAGTGCCTTGACCTCGGTGATCTTGTCCAGGATCGGCTGTGCCTGGTGTTTAGGTAGGCGATTCACCTCCTCCATCCGCTGCAGGTGTTTGTGGCCCTTGTTGTGGTTCTTGCGGTCCTGTTGATTGATTGAATGAATGAATGAATGAATGAATGAATGAATGAATGAATGAATGAATGAATGGATGGATGGATGGATGGAACAGATTGAATTATTAGTTAAAACATTTTTGTGATAGAACACCATCACAAATATAAAAAACAGTTTGTTTGACTCGAGTTGTTGCATACCATTGTAGCATCATTGAATTATTACTTTAACCCTCTCCCTGCTGGATTACACATACAGAGCTTATTTGGGCACCGGCTGCCTCCAGCATGGGGAGGGTTAAGTTGCTGTTGTGATGGAGCATCATCGCAAACATTTTTTATTTTTATTGTTTGACTGAAATGTGGTTGTGGTTTTTGCAGTCCTGTGATTGACCGAATAAGTAAATGAAAGGATTCAATTATTACTAATGTTACCGTGGGGTGGAATTTAGAACAGCTTTCAAGATTATTTCGCTCATATCACAGAGTGCGTGAGTGAAAAAAAATCATTTTAACGTCTGAATGGGAATCTTTCACCCATACGCAATGATTCTCATATCGTGGGCTATACAACAGGAGTGAGTTAGTGCTTAACATTTCAGCATAAATCTTTCAACCATACGCGATGATTATTGAATGAGGAAACCTGCAAGACCTCTAGCACAGAGTGTACAGTAAACAAACCTGCGAGCAACGGCTGGTACCAACGAACCAAGGAATGACAACAGCATATCATGATAGCATCAGAAAGGTTACTTCTGTGAATATTGGTGCACTGTGTTGGCTCAGTACAGACAGCATATCATGACAGCAACAGAAAAGTCATTTCCGTCAACATTGGTGCAGATTTGAACTCGGGACATTTAGTTCAAAAGTCGGACGCATTACCACTGTGCACCCACCAACAACACACATGACTGACAGCTTTGATATGAATACTTACAGCATTGTTGACGCACTGATATTTACAGGCATGGCAGTAGAAGGTGTAGTCATCGTCATACTGTCCCTGAACAAAGATTTTTAAATCATGAAGTCAGCTATTACATGTACGAGAAAGATCAAACAAATTTCAGCGAGTGAAAATTATGATATTTCTGTCTAATTTTAATCATTCATTAAAGTCTGAATGGTTCGTTATAAAATTTGCAAATGACAACTCATACAAAATGATCATGTTACATACCGGTTCAATGTTAACAGGTAACTTGACAGGATATCCAGATTTTCCTGAAAGTTGAGAAAATGTATCTTTTAAAAGTAAAAACTGGGTTCGTACAATGATTTTACAATGTGGATATTTTCAAAATGAGTCAAAAGAACAACACAAATTTCTGGTCCAACTGATGCAAAAAAAGAATACTGGTCAATGTCAATATTGACATTTCCTGCAAACTTTGACCGATGCTAAGGAATTCATCTGCATACCTTTTTTTGTCCTTTGTGTTTGCTGAAACAAAAATGATCAAATTAAAATATAACGTACCATGATTATTACTTGATATCAAAACAGATATGTCTGTATTTTGACAAACTACTAAGTTTTAATTGAACGATTTATTCAATGAAAAAAAATCACATTAACTATTTTGTTACTAAGTGTGTGTCTCATGATCATTACATGACTTGTGCGATGTAATATTTCCGATAAAAAGATTTTTTTATAGTAATTTGCGTTTCGAGTCGCTTTTACGATTCTTTCACTTATATCACAGATTGTCAGTTTAGGGCAAGAGCAAACCTGCAACGTCGCACTGAATGTTGCAGTAATCCTGCACACACCGGCTGGTACTGAGAGACCAAGAATAAGTGCATTGCCATGGTACTGATTGCACTGGAAAGTTAACTTTCGCAACCATTGATGCCAAGCCACTGGGACAGTACTACAACTGATCTACAGATAATCCTTCTGGTCTACCACCCATTCAAATTATTTTAAAACATTTTTAGAACTGTAATAAATCCCTTTGAATAGGTTATTTGTTCATCATCTAACTTCTCAATATTGTATTAATTATTGGGTATCTCTGGTTGCCTGTAGCGTATAGAAGGTTTCTGTGACTGGTGATACTGTACATCAGGGTATCTCTACCATGTCTACAGTGAATACTGAAAGTAATATACCCCATTGACAGCGACATTGCTAACAACCTGCAAGTAAACACAGCTGTCAACACGACCCCCGACTTACTCCACTCCCTGGTCTGTTCTGATTGCCCGACCTCTGTTGCCCACGCGCACTCCGACCTCTACCGTAACCCTGCTGCATGGAATAATCGCCGGCATAGCCCATTTCCATGTAGGGGTAGCATTGTTGGTAGCTGTAGTCGTAGTTTCCGTAGTTATAGTCGTAGTTTCCGTAGCCTCCTCCGAAGCTTGCTGTGCCAGGATACCGTGGAGGGATGGGTAAATTGTCCAGTCCCACTTTCTCTGAAAGTTTTTCTATCACATTGCTTTGTCTCTTCAGGAGTTGCAGCAAATGGGCTTCTTCCTGTCTGTCCATTCCACTACCAACGTGACCTTGAACCCCGGCGCCGTAACCACTGTCATTGTAATATCCATAGTTCTGGGCCTGACTGATGCCCAGGTTGGCACCGGGAGGATAGTATTGTCCTAGAATGCCCCGGCCTCGGGCAGACCTGCCCATTTGCTGGTTTCTGGAATTTAACATTATATAACCTGAAAGAGAAAAGACAAGGCAGATAAAAGATTGTTCGACGATCACAATAATTTACTCATCATTTGGCCCTGAGGTTATGAAACGTTTTCAGTATGACTTCATGCTCAGGCTCTAATTTTATTTGAGAACAAAACTTCCTTTTACCACCGCTTGAATAGAAAAGTGATTCGATGTTCGCGATTATCTTTGTTGCTTATAAAATGTGTCCAAAATATTTTAAATTGCATCTCTAACCCTAACCCTAGAATAACCCTAACCATAAGATAGTATAGTGGGGACCCATGGGCTAAAGAAGACCTAGTACTGTAAAAACAACAGTAGCAGTATATGACATCACAACATCAATCGGCCATGCTCGGACAGTTCCGTTGGCCATATCATGTGACATCCGGCTTCCATATTGGATTACCGTATATCCTGGGGTATAAGCCCACCACCCTTTTTCAAAAGATAAGTAAAGTGGGCCTATTCTGTAGTATAAGCCCACTACATATTCTGCAAATGTAGCCCCCTAAAACTGAAATATGACGGTGTTTTTCCTACGTCTACTTTCTATTTAGTTAGTCGGAATCAAGAATTAGTAAGTCCATTTGCCAATGCCGAATAGATTATCGGTACTGTTGAAAAAAAACTTCAAAGTATCAGTTGATTATATTGGTATCATGTTTCCCCAACCTACAAGATTGATTGAAGATTGAATGAACAATGTGCTGACCCGGGAATTTTAAGACGACATCTCACCTAGAACTCGGAACTGGGTTGGTATTTATAGTGGCAATGAACCTCAGTAGCTTTGTGCCAGCTATAATCAAGTCATACAGTTGAGACACACTTTTTGTGAAATCTCAACAGCATGGCAAGATTTTCATTTTTTAATAGACCATATTAACATTTGAATATTGAAAACCAGATATGCACTGATGTAAATATGATATTACTCCGTTAAGACTATTACCAAGAAATATTATTTGCGAACATTTTTTTTTATATATGGTTGAGTATCAAACGTAGACATGCACAAATAATAACCTCTGAATAATAAACTCACAAGTGCCACTCCACCCATGACATCTGTAGAACTCCAGCAGTCGGGCTAAACAACCATTAAGACCAAATAGACATTTTTTTGGTAATATTTTTTAATGCATAGCTTAATGATATGATCATTTTGATTATAACAAGGATGAATACAATAAAGAAGCACAAATCATATATACATACCCAGATACAATGACAGAAACAGAAAGAAAATGATCTTTTCAGTGGCAGTATTGCAAAACCATTCCATTTCATTTTCAATTTAATAGTGACACCATCTTCAAGATGTATTTATGAATTTGGTAATATTAAAGATAATGTAGATTTTAATGACGATAAGAGGAAATAATAACAAAAAGTGGACATTGTAAATGATTCAACCTGCACAATGCCTCGGAGTGGATCTTGGACATTGACATTGAGTTTACATTGTTCATGTTGACAGTTTGATGTGCTTATGATGTATTTCCATTGTGTTTACAAAGAGATAAGTCAACGTGATTTTAATGTAAAGTTGTTATGTCGTGCATAGTATTGCTCCAGTATATATACAATATCTGGTATTGCCCGTGTTAAAACATGTCTTGTGCAATCCGATGCGAGTGATTTGAAGTTTGATATAGAAACAGTACAATACATATACTGATCACTGCATAACTTACTTCCTTATCACCCCAAACATGAACTAATTTGAAATACACAGGTTACTAGGATGAAAATTGGATTTCTGCATAATTCAAATTGTAAACCTGTTTTATATACTGTATATGTGTTCCATTGCCATTAAATGCATACAATCACAGATTTCAATCAATAATTCAATTAAATAAGACATGCTGAGTAAGCAGAAAACTTGATCATTACAATATGTAACTTGATCATTGTTACAATATGTAATTTACTTTTCCATCTTGATAATACACTTGATATACTATATACCGTGATGTGCAATTTCATAGCTAAATTGTGATTGAATTAGTGTTTTTCATTGCAGCGGGAATATTTCACCCATATGCGACTTCATAGCTAAAGCCAACAGACAAAACAACTTTCAAACATGAAATATCACGAAGGAATAAGTTTCATATCAGGATTCCACGTAGTAATGATCCCCACCATGGATGAAATGATTCCAACAAGTCCTTGCAGTCCGGTCGACGTGTGAATGTGTTTGAGCGCAGTCAATGGAAGAACCAGATCACACAAATTACGTACGAAATCCAGAATGAGTGGAAGATTCTCCTGCATGCACGACACCACAACCTTGGAGTCGCTCGGAACACATCGGCCTTTGTGCTGGTAATCGACATCGCTGTTTCTCGTGGCTTTGGCGTTTCTGTTTTTCAGTTCTTCGATGATCACTTGCCACATGCCGTAGATGTCGCGGACGAGGTTCAGGACGATGGTCACCAGCCAGAACCTGGCAGCGAGATGTTTCCATTTCTGTGTGTCCACGGTGGCCAGACCAATTCTCCCAGCCCAGATGATGTGATCAAACAGCAGATAGCACGCCTGGTTCAGTTTGGAGAGGGTGATGGTTAACTGGAGGACTGTGTCAGATATGTGGATGGTGTGTAAGGCAGAATAGATGAAGTCCACGCTCTTTCCCAGCCGCAGAGCTGAAACGAGAAGTTTGATTTATAGGGACTGTAACTTGACATGAGATTCATTCAAAATCTGGTGACATAAACTGGTCAAACATCTAAATGTGCTATGCATTGACCTACAGCTGACGATCTTCCATTGCGACATCACATGAAAATGTCATGATGCAAAATCATTCATAGCAGCCGTCACAAGCCTCACGAGCAACCGTGCAATAATGTTCACTAATTATGGTCTACAGATATTTTCGTGGTTAATTTTCGTTGGAATATTTTTATCAAAGCCTACAAAGTTCCATATTCAAACCATGCCATATATATTTTCATTAAAGATAATCTTGATTAGTAGGTATCTAATGATATATCTCCGATTAGGTCTCACCGGTGGCCTGTCACCAAAAATGACATCGACAAGACTTACTGTCCCTATTACGTCATATGAATATTCCACCCATGGAAAAACCATATACAATGGCAGGGAACCTCAGTAGTTTACAGTAGTCACAGAGAGAATCGTTCACCAATACACAATGGTAATCAATTTACTGCTTTAAATGGCTGCAGGAATATTTCTTTATGTGACGACTACAATATTTAATAATTAAACAGCAATTAAAAAAAATTCATACGAGTCTGTAAAACATCCCCAAAGCTAGACCAAAATACCAAGTAGACAAGTAAAACATTGGTAAATGGATGAAACAAAAACGAGTAAATATTGAGATAATTTCAAGGTGGTTTGAGAACTCAATGCAGCAATACTCCCAATCAATATATTATACAGTGAGATAGCAGTGGTCAGACAAGTTAATATTAGTTAATGATGATGTATCGGTCGTTTATACAGGTCTCAAAATGCACCACAAAGATGAGGAATCCTATCATGACCATGGAAATCGGATTGAAAAATATAGCTTCGAACTCATCACCTTAGGCTTTGGTGATTCAACGTGAAATATCCATTTTCATAAAAAAAAACGTTCGGCTAGGTAGTCTGATGATCTTCCATTGCACTTCTACATGCTGATTAGTTTCAGCTAGACCTGTGATTGCTTACCTTTTCTCATTGTCCCAAGGGCTGTATCCAGATTCTTCAGCTTTACAATAATGCCTGGGTTGAATCGCCTCTGTTGAAGGTGCCACCATACAAACTTGCTAGCATACTGAACCAATCTGGAACATTTTCAAATGTTATAGACGTAAAACAGGGGACACTATCGTAGTTATGCTGTTGAAAAATGTACAAGACAGAAAATACAAGAGGTATATATGTACCATGGAAATTGGAACAGATATATGTCCTTTTAATAATTAAATATTTTTAAAAAAATAGGATCAAAACCTATCAGCTGTTTATCCAAATGTTGAAGGGCATTACCATAATAATTAGAACCCTCTATAATAGTTCTAACACCTATTAACCTTGTCGCTGCTGGATTAAATTAGTGTGACGTTCCATTGACTGCTGAATAAAATCAGCTGGAATTACGTCATCACTGGAGGGTAACGATCAAGACAGCTATTCTCTCAGAATATTGCTCATATGAAGCAAACATTGTTTTCATTGTAAATATCACATGTTCAGGTATAAATGTGTAAAATAATATAATTTTTAATGCAAGTATAAGTGAGATGCGATCAATGGAATTAAAAAGTCACGTTTTCTTCATTTGATTGCACTTTGTGAACGGATGCATGCGTTGAACTTCGCGACCCAGAAAGATTAAATTTGGGTCCAAAGAAAAATAATTAAATAGACCATACAAGCAGTAATAATTTAATATATTATCATGTTTAATCTTAGCATTGTACTCTGCGAATTAG
>JAUTBT010000062.1:0-11510 GCA_032361225.1 Lepetodrilus schrolli | reverse complement strand
TGAGGGACCATCAAGTGTCCTCCCTTGTTATAGATATTAGATTGCGAGGCGAGGCTGACCTAGACTGGTAGCATATCACCGACGCTTTGTGACACAAAGGTAACCTTTTAGAAGACTTCACCATAAATGTTTCAGTAGCCAGTAATTCTGCAAGCAACCGTAAAATATAGAGTTAAGTAAGAGGCTGCTCCTTTTGTGCCAGAACACTGTCTAAATCAGTCAAATCACTACTTATACAGTGACATCTGTTATCATCTAATGGAAAGTTGAATATGGACATTACTTACACTGTTTTTGCCATTTGTGTCCAAATAATATGTTCAATTTTGCAAAATGTTATGCAATTCAAATAGGTTTATGAGAACAAGGAAGTATACAGATATTTCGTGTATCATGCTACTTTGCTACTTAGGGAGCTAATTTCACATGCCGTCATTTTCATGTGAAGTCATACTACTATTTATAAATGCTACTGTATGGAAATAGTAAACAAGATCACAATTATGATTGGACTAGATTTAAGATATTCAGAATTTGTAATAACAAATTTAATTGTTTTAAATTTGTTATTTTCTTTTGGTGTATTTATCAATGAGTTTACAATTTACTGACCTGCATGTATTCCTACATGTATTCAGCTTTACTGTACCAATACATAAATTACCATTTAAAAAATATACAAAACAATAGTGATTTATTCTATAAATTATTATGAAATTAAATAATATACAAGTAGAACCAAATACTATAAAGTTAAGGTATATAATAATAATAATAATAATAATAATAATAATAATAATAATAATAATAATGATAACAACAATAATAATAATAATTATAATAATAATAATAATAATAATAATAATAATAATAATTATTATTATTATTATTATTATTATTATTATTATTATATACTATATAATATAGAACATTAATATTTCAGTGAATTAAGTGTGGACAGTTTCACACTGGATCCATACCTATCTGGGGAAGCAGAATTTTACATATATACACCATACATGAAAAATAATATTGCATATTTGGTTTGTTTCTAGATATTTAGTAATTTACTATACACAATCAGGCAATGCTGTATAATTGGAAGATTCAATATATTGGGTGTTTACAGTCCATGAACAGTTGAACATTGGCTATATTTATACCTGGTATATGAATGAAAGTTAGCTGGGCAATAAGAACATATAAAACAATGAATGAGACATCATAGATTAAAACATAGAAGAACAATACTAGTTCCACTCAACAAGGCAAAGCATTCATAAGTCTAAATTGCCAAACATTATAAGACAACTTCAAAAACTACCACTCATCCCACTTCAAAAGATAGGATATTTCTGTCTGATATCACTTCTGGACAATGTTAGCTTGGCCATTAGTGTCACAAGTAATAGTCATTTTTAATCCACTATTGTCATTAGTATAGTACATGTACATGTGAATCACACTGTTATTTATAGCCAGTACCAGGTATTAAAAACATAATAGTATAGTACATGTACATGTGAATCACACTGTTATTTATAGCCAGTACCGGGTATTAAAAACATAATAGTATAGTACATGTACATGTGAATCACACCGTTATTTATAGCCAGTACCGGGTATTAAAAACATACTAGTATAGTACATGTACATGTGTATCACACTGTTATTTATAGCCAGTACCAGGTATTAAAAACATACTAGTATAGGGTCTAAATAACAATTCAATCCTTGTAAATACTTTGATACCGTATTCAAGAAAACACTCACACACATCCAATAAAAAGTGCACACATTTAATAATGTTGCTAATTGTCAACATTTTAGAATGTTTCACCTAACAGTTGATAAAACTAATGGAAATTTGGAATATTATTTCTCTATATTTGGAGAAAAAATAATCAAATTATTCTATATTTCTGCCTGTTTCCTCATTTTGTATACTAATATTATAGCACTCTTGTTTCAACACCAAGTATTTTGAAAACCTAATGTTGGATTGACTGTACCAGCTAGTATATGTTACCATGTTTGGTTGATTGTACCAATTATACTAAGCAAAAAACATAAAGGAACCCTGATTGTAATGTTGGGAGGTGGCTTTATTGACCAATCAGTACTTTAGTAAACGGTGGTCAGAGTCAATATCGGGTGTGTCCACCACGTGCAGCACAACATGCACAACATCCGGCAGACATGATCAAAATTAAAAGGATTGTCTCCCATGGGATGGCCGCCATTCCTTTTGTAGAACAATACACAGGTCATTGATATTGGCTGGTACAGGCTGCCGGGGAGCTAACTATCCTTACCAATACATCCACAAATGTTCAATAGGCGAGAGATCTATTGAATTTGCAGGCCAACTGAGTAAGGTAATGCATTCCTGGTCCATTAAATTAACTTCAACACAGGCAGTATAGGGACGAGCCATCTTGAAAGACAATATTTGAACCTATTCAGTGAGCCATGGGAACACCAGTGGGCCTTAATTTCATCAACATATCGTTGACATGTCAAGTTGCCATGGATCATAACCGAACCTGATCTCAGATTGTATTTCCACCCCATACCATGACACTGTCACCCCAATACGAGCCATGTTCTTGAATAGGGTTCCTATATTTTGTGTGCTTAGTATAGTATAGGTTGACAAGTTGGGTTGACTAGTATTTCAGCTGGTGGATGTTGGCAAGTTGGGTTGACTAGTCTTGTCAGCTGGAGAATATTGGCAAGTTGGGCGGACTAGTTCTTGTCAGATAAATGCTGTAACTACATAAGCTGGCACACATACCTGGACATACAAAACAAGATATGATTGACCTGAAGAACAAGTTACCAAACACAAGCTGGGTAACCTAAGGTATGGGTTTGGAAGACAACTAATGGGATATTCAGTGATGACTTTGTGGATCACATCCTAATGTAACAAGGTCATAGCGTCAGTTTTACTTAGAGTATATCATCTGATTCAGACCATAGGACTATCATGAGCATGCAGCCATACACCATTGTAGATTTTATTGATAGTACTTCAGCATTCTGATTTCTATAAATATATAAATATGTAACTATTACTGGTACCTATGAGGAAGGCATTTAAAATAACTGAATTCTGTGATTTTCTCGGTCAGTAACGACTACATTTCCTGAGGACTGAATAGCAACACCTTCAAGTCCCTTGAACTGTCCATTCTCATTTCCCCAGCTTCCAAACATGGAGTAGTACCTGCCGTCTGCTCGGAACACTTGGATCCGGTTATTCCCACTGTCTGCCACCACCACAAATCCCTGGTTGTCAATAGCAATACCCCGGGGAAACTTGAGCTGGCCTCTTTGTGTCCCATTTAAACCAAATGTGAAAAGAAAGTCTCCATAAATGCTGAACACTTGGATCCTGTGGTTGCTGCTGTCACTGACGTACACTCGGTTATCACTGCTGACGGCAACGTAGTGGGGGTTTTCTAACTGTCCTGGCCCTTTTCCCAATCTTCCAAACTTTCTGACAAATGTTCCATTGGACTGGAAGACTTGGATGCGGTGATTCTCCTTGTCACACACGTAAATGAACCCCATGTTATCACAGGCGACTCCCCAGGGATAGTTGAGGTGGCCATCGCCGGAACCTTCCTGTCCAAATGAATTCTGGTAGCGACCATGTCGGTCAAAGATCTGAACTCTGTGGTTATACCGGTCGGAAACTACAATCTGATTGAGTCCATTTACAGCGATTCCAGCCAAGCAGTCAAATTCACCATCACCCTGTCCATAAGCACCAAATGTCTTGAGGTATCTCCCATCCACATCGAATACTTGAACCCTATGGTTGGAGCTGTCTGCTACAAATACATTGTCATCCAATCTGGACACTGCGACGCCTCTTGGCCACGTGAACTTCCCCGACTCGTTGCCTCTCTCACCAAACCTCATCACGGCTCTCCCCTTCTGGTTGTACTTATTCCTAGGCGAGGAGACGTACAGACTGGGACTGTGACTGATCCGGTTGTAGGTAGGAGGGGCAGCTGCCTGCTCAGTGGCTGGGTCATCAGATGGACTGAGACTAACATCAAACTGCACTGCAGGACGGACTGGTGTTCTCATCCATGGTGAATCAGGCGTAGCATTGGTGGCATTGGTAGCATTCTGAGCAGGAGATTCTCTGTGATACAGCTGCTCCCTTGTAAATCTAGGCGGCGAATCTGAGGGCAAGGTTTCCAGCAAGTCTTCCTCTTGAGTGGGCAGAGCACCTATGCTTCTATGTCTGACTCGGTTCCTGTCCATGAGAGAGAGTCCATCACCCCCACCCATCATGCCTGCAAGTCTGGTGTCCGAGTGGTGCTCTCTTCGAGGCCGCCGTCGCACACCAGCGTGGGGCGATGACGGCAGAGAACTGTCGCCAAGCAATCGATGGTTTTCCGCCTCTTCATCAATAGTGTCATCATCGTCAAAGGAGACTCTGGATGACCTGAGATCACGTGCGCCTCGTCTCTCCAGAGATGGCGACACAATAGGTGACCTTGTGCCTGCCACTCTTAGGGTGTAATCAATGGCGCTAGGAGTCTGCCATGTTGCTCTTCCCTCGGACCCCACTGAGGTGTCCTGGCTGCTCTGAGAGAGTGATGCACCACCACGAGTAGTTCCACTAGTAATGATGACTTCCCCAAAATTGTTCACTGTGTTTGACAAGTACTGACCGTTTATTTCAATAGCCAGTTTTCTTGGTATGGGAATCCTATACAGGTCTATGTCGTAGGTACGCACAGCTTGAAGGTTCTCAACACACTGGTGTTTCACTTCAGCGATGTGAGCTTCATGGGTACTCGACCTACCAACACTGCTTTCGGAAGAATCACAGAAACTGGATATACTTGCCATTTCTACTTCAATTGTTTCCTGGTGAGATCGAAGTGAGCGTAATTCCCCTAGGATAAAATTATCTATTTCTCCTAGCAGCTGTCTATGCCTATTTCTCAGCTCTCGTACATGTACCTCAATGGCCTCTGACAGCGATTCCTTAGCTGCTTCACATCTCTGGTGAAGCTGGGAGGCTTGCTCATCAATGTTGCTCAAATGTTCAGACATATTAGGGAGACCTCGTCTAATCTGGCCAATCATTCTCTGCACGTCCTGCCTGAGGAAGCGGAAGTGTGACTTTCGGCAGGTGTCACAGAGAAGATCATTACAGTGAGCGCATCGTGAGAGATAGCGGTCTCTGACACACTGAGGACACCGTGCAGTCCCTCCACCTGTGCTGCTGGAGGTGGACGTCCCTCCCCCGACATTCCCGGGTGTTCCTCCTTCCCCGACTGCTCCAGCTGCCTGGGGGACTTCAGCAGACGTCAAGACAGATCCCGTCGCCTGAGACTCTTCAAACTGGATGGCCGTGGACTTCTTCTGTCCGGGCAACTCCAGAAAGCTGATGATGGTCAGGTTGTTGGGGAAGTTGACGGTGCCGCCCCGGGGAACCAGGTGATCTGCCCGACACTCTGGACAGCGCAGTGTCCGGGTCATGTGATTGACCAGCCCTTCCAGACATGGCTGATGACAGAAGGTGTGCTGGCAAGGAAGTATTTTGGGCGTCTTGTATCGGTCCAGACACACGGCACAGCACAGGAGTGACTCAATCTGGTCGGAGGAGTACGTTAAGTCTCCCTCACTCATTGTACACAGCGGAACCTCACTGAAAAATACAATAAAATACATTAATCTTTTTGTTTTACATTTATAATTTATAATATTCTATTTTTATATAGATTTCTTTCTGCAAGTAAAACTATGTGGAAAAACAAATAGTTTAATGAAATGTTACATACTTACACATTACAACTGTCAACAAATGAGATCTGTGTCACAACCCGTTCTCACCAAAATACTCCTATTCAAAATATCCCCTAGATCAGTAAAGCAAGTCTAGATTACTGGAGAACAGAGGGTAAATAACTTCAGGGGCTCCTTTCAATATAAGTTATATATTATTGATTTATGTTAACCCTCTGAGATTATGGATAGTCTATCGTGAAACAATGATGAGTTGGTACATAGTATTTGGGTTGGCTATGTAATATGTTCATTAATGGTTTCTTCAAATAGTTATCAGTTATCAGTACACCAGTATTTTTAGATACATCCACAGTATTGTGTTTGTTATGAAATAAAGTTCCAAGTGTTTAACAATCACTGACTGTACAAGTTAAAACACCACTAGACATCTGATGTCAGAAATAAATGTTTGCTGTTTTCTCATGTAGCCATTACCAGGCAGATTTACATCCCACACCAACACCCTGCACACAATGTAAATACACTAAGCACAGCCTGCCTACCTACCTCTCCTCAGCCAACACTCAGCTTCTCGGCTATTTATACAACATTAACCACATATTGGTTAATAGGGCAATCCAATCTAATTTAGACACAAACATGTGATTGGTGGGGATCAGATTAAGATGGAGGCCGTGCCACACATCCACAGCAACCACTCTGAACCCTAGCCACAGTGAAGATACATGGTTGCAACTTGGCAGCCACCTGGGTTAATTCTATACCTGTGTTAGTGTACAATGGCTGTACACTGCTTGCCAGTGCTGCCTAAACACCAACATGATACATCAAGTCAAGTCTACTGAGGATGTGCTACTGGGATGGGTTCTCAAGCATACGCACTAGTTAATAATATAAACAGTCACTGACTAAAAATGCACATACTGGGTCCAGTTGCATGACACTCTTGTAGGCTGCAATAGTTGTAGGGACTTACAACTGGCGTTACAATAGTTTTGGCGCTGTCTTATTCAGATTGCCTACAAGAGCTTCGTGCAACCCAATTCCAATTGTAGAAGACTCTACAATGGAACTTACAACTATTGTAGCGCTACAAGAGTGTCATGCAACTGGACCCTGGTACACTAGTCAACACTAGTCAATGTACATGCATGTAGGTAACATAGCTCGAGATTCCTCTATCCTTCCCTGCTGTCTATAAGAGACATTTTACATGGGTATAGTCAGGCATCCATATAAAAAGTCTCCTAGAGGAATATTGAGCTAGTAGGAAGGCTTAGAGGAATATTGAGCTAGCAGGTAAGAAAGTAAAAATGCAGTTACAAACTAGTAAGTATGGTGAGTGTGAGGGGGATAATTGGTATATAACAATATTTGGAGCAGTTTCAGATCCTTGGCACACACAAGTTACTGATCACCAATAGTGGGCTAAGGAATGTAGGCCCAGCCTAAGCAGAAATAAACAAAGATGCAAAACATCTTAGATTACAAACTCGATGGTATTTATTTCCATATTTATTTGGAATTGAAAATAATAATATATAATATTTCTATTTACTTTTAATATACAATAGAATATGAATAAAACTAATATTTCAACATTTGTATTCCCTTTATAAATTCTCTAGTAAAATATAATTAATCACATTACAGTTTCAAAATTGATCTTAAAAGCATACAATCACACATTAATTTGTCATTTTGGACCGAACTGTGGTTAAAAATGCAAAATACATGCACTTAGTGCAGTGACTTAGCATATATATGATCGCTTTTGTACCTCCAAATATCTTTTCACTGCTGAAGGATAGGTAAAATTATATTACATTTACAGTAAAACCTGAATAATGTACTGTAATATCTCAATTTCCTATAGACTAAGGGGGATAACTTCAGGAAAGCAGGCACTGTCCTATGGAATGCTCTATTAGCTGATGCCTGAAGTTCTGATGATGTCAACACTTTCAAATTCATGCTGAAAACCATCCTCTTCAAAAGAGCATATGACTGAACGCTCTTGAGTAGGAACTATACATGTATCTGGATAAATAGTGCTATATAAATGAATAATTTATTTATTATTATTATTTATTATTCATAACTTTCGTCATAACAGTCAAAATAACCTTTCACAACCACTGGTACCATTATAGCTATGTAATATACATATTGGTATTAAAAAATAATAAAATATGAAAACATTGAAAACCAGTGGGATATGTGGAAAATGTAGCTGGTTACCCAATATACTTGTGTAGACACATCAAATGTACATACTTGCATGTACAAATACATGAAATATGTAAACAAAGCTGTGATTGTTTGCCATTAAAACAAGATTAGGTAACCAGGGCCTATAATGTTATATACAATCCTATTGAGGAGTCCACAGTAATATCATTCAAGAGACATGTCTGGCAGCTACCTATATATTAGAGATGTGCAAATAATCGTGAATGTATTATTCCTAACAGATGGACTGAAACAAGATGTTGGAATGCAAATAACATAAAAACTATCAGCATGATTAATATAACATAAGGAACAACAGTGAAGATCTGCTGTGAAGTTAACACAGAGGTCTGAACCACTGAGTGGACACAATGCTGTGAGTGAGAAACACTGAGTGGACACAATGCTGTGAGTGTGAAACACTGAGTGGACACAATGCTGTGAGTGTGAACCACTGAGTGGACACAATGCTGTGAGTGTGAAACACTGAGTGGACACAATGCTGTGAGTGTGAAACACTGAGTGGACACAATGCTGTGATTGTGAAACACTGAGTGGACACAATGATGTGAGTGTGAAACACTGAGTGGACACAATGCTGTGAGTGTGAACCACTGAGTGGACACAATGCTGTGAGTGTGAACCACGGCTCATTTTAATGAGTGACCAGCATGTACAGGCTGAAGTATCATGAACAGGTGGTAAGCATGATAAACAGGCAATAACCATGAAAAGAGTGCTATATAAATATGGCTTTTATTACTATTATGCATAATAAGTATCTGTGTACAGTTCTTTATCTTGCCACTTAAAAACCATCAATATTTAAATAATTATGAACATTGTGGTATGTTAAACAGCACATAGGTCTAACTAATTGTTAATATTATTCATATCAGATGATCATAATTATTTGTAGTAGTATACAGTAAACAGTGCAGTTACATCCATGCTTAGTAGATTACATTAACTGTTTTACATTTACATAGTGACAAACAGTACTTTATTACTTCTGAAATCATCATTATAAGAGTATTTATATAAAATATGTAGCAAACTTTGAATGCTCTCACAAAAACCAGCTGTCATGCAAGCTAATTAGTTTCTAGATATTTGACAATAATACAGATCAGTAGAGTCAAGTCCTAACACTCAGATGATGGTGATACTACTTAAATGCATACATTTATATATATATATATATATTTATTTATTTATTTATTTATATATGCAAAAACAGGTGGTAAAACAAGAGAGAAAAGCAGCTCAGCTCTAGCACCATGACAGCCAATCAAATCTTGACGCTAGTATAATATATCAACCATAGAGTTTCCGTAGTATTCCAATCACCTATTAAACATGACACATTATGTAACACAAACTCACATTTAGATAGTTGGAATCTTCCTTAGTAGGACATTGATAGCCTTGTGCATACCACTTTCTGTGTAGAACTTATAATGCAAGAACTCCGAATCTGATCTTAATATTCTTTGTTCCTGTTGTCCTCTAAGCGAACTGATCTAGTATGGGAAGGTATGCGCTTAAAATAGACGTGGATCCGATAGAACGCAGCATCCGTAGCCTGTCTGAGACGCAATGCATCAGCCTAGTAACACCTGGAAGTGACTTACAAACACGGTGAACCAATCCGTATAAATATACTAGCAGACGACACATTCAATTTCAAAGTGAGATCAGACTATTCCCTTTCCCATGATTTAGATTGTCTCAATAAAGTTAGTTGTAATAGTTGGGTCGATGAAATAACTTTATTTTGACATTTACCATAAGACCTGCATAGTTCCCAAAATAACATGGGCGTGAGCAAGAGCACGAAATTGTGTATCTTGGCCATTCCTCAAGTAGCCAAGATGAAACTTGATCCGAGGAGAAAAACTATTATCTACACAACATACTATTACACAAGATAACAGTCGATGGGTAATAACTTTCTTAGAACACAAACACACACAAATACACACAAAAACTGATAGAGAATAACGCAGAATGAATAGTTTTATAATATAATGTATTATTTCTAAGAAGATATATCTAAACATTTTAACACTATTTATGAATACTTAAATGTTGTTGGGATAGTAGTTGAATATGTCTCGAACCTGTTTTTAGCCTTATTTACAACAAATAAAGCTGAATAAATATATATAATTTAAGAGTATTGAGAACACTATTTATTTAGTTCTATGAACATTTACTCATTACGATAAAATAAATGTTTAGTACTGTACAACTGTACAGACTATTGTCGTAAATAAAAACGTGGATGGCCATACTCTATTTATTGTTCATCATGTTCACAAAACAGATACGGATTGCTTCCTTCGATTCCGCTCTGTAAAGATAGCTCCATTGGTATATGCTACCAAGGTATAGAGAACAGGAAGGAGCACTCCAAACTAAAGTTTCCAAACACTTCACGCTGGGATTTACAAGTTAAGAAATGTTGGTAACTCATTTCTGTAACAAGCTAATTTAGATTAACCTCATTAATGCTAATTTAGTGTATCTAGATTATCAGGTATTCAACTAAATAATTACTAGAATATTGCTACAGTACATGACACGATATATACGTTGACTTTGGCCCAGTTTATGGCCGGGTAGTGATAATGCTTCGCTATTCAGTGAATATATAGCGATGCATTATCACTACCCGGCCATAATTATATATTCACTGAATAGCGAAGCATTATTACTACCCGGCCATAAACATGGCTAACAGTCAGTGGTATCTGTGTGGCGGCCTGGACACACGACCGTATCCGGTGATGTAGGGAGGTACTGGAGACACTGCGGGTTGAAGGGCTGCTGGGGCTGCCTTGACCTGTTGACTGGAGGTACTTCCAGTTCATCTGCTGGAACAGTTATACCTGGAACATGTAATGGCTTAAAGAACAGGATATCGCAACAATTGCCACGTTGAGTGGGGTTGAAGCGATATATAAGTAGACCCATTTCTGCATTATCCGGTTCTTTCTTCAGAATGTTCTTTGCGATGTGTACTGCTTTCTCGGCCAGTCCGTTTGACTGTAGATAATAAGGACTCGATGTGGAATGTACAAAATCCCATTCACGAGCAAACTGACGAAATTCTTGACTACAGAATTGCAGACCATTGTCACTAAAGAGTTCATCCGGAACTCCACGTTTTGATGGCATCGATAACACGGGCAGACATTGCGGTATTGAGAATGCAGATCTCGGGATAGTTCGAATAATATTCTACAATTACAACGTAGTCTTTTCCACCACACATGAACAAATCTGCTGCTACTTTCTGCCATGGCCGTGAGGGTACTACATGAGGCCGTAGGGATTCAGACATTTGCTTGTTCCTATACATTTGACAAATAGATCAATTCGCAACAACATCCTCAATTTCATGATTGATTCTAGCAGTGTTGGAAATGGAAGCCGGCCCGGACGCCCGGGGCCGACATTTTCTGACCCGGGCGTGCAGCTTTCAATAG
>JAUTBT010000061.1:0-11510 GCA_032361225.1 Lepetodrilus schrolli | reverse complement strand
TTATTTCAATATCCTGAGGATGTCAATAGTTTGTTGATGAAACGTTGATATATATCTATATATCAATATATATATAGCTAGCAAACATGATGGTCCTCAAGTTGAAAACACAAGATCTCAATATTTCAAAATTGAGTCAGTGATCCAATAGGGCATATCTAGTCTTCCGCATCGAGAAAGTTAACACACAGAATAATCATGATGCTACTATAAGTAGGATGCTTGCTGATCTTATGGTTATGAATGTATTTTGTGTTAATGAATGTTTATTGGATGAATGTAGCAATTCCAGTAAACACCTCTACAACACAGCATAATGACATAACAGTGCCAGTGACAATGTTCCAGGGTACATTGACAACAACAAAAATCAAGTACCAGGAGCAACAAAATATTTGTGGTTAGCAAGTTGATGACTACTCACCTAGATTCATCTATGTACACAGATTCTAAGACAGATGCTGCATATTCCAGGTTATTCTTTAAATCTTCTTTGGATAAATCATCTTTTTCTAGCCTCCGCACGAGTTGCCGTAACCTGAAAGATGACCACATGATCAATAGTTTCAATACGAGTACCAATAGGAAGAAAGAAGATTGATCAACAAATAGTGAAATAGTATTATCATTGCTCAGAAAGAATGTATATAAATTATTGGTCAGTTACCGGCTTATAACATCCGATAGACATCCAAACATTTCTTTTTATACATTGGCTTCCATACTATCCCTAATTGTCTGATTATATCTGTACCACTCGGTAGATTATGAAAATTATGACATCACTATATGAAGTCATAATCTATGTATGACATCACATCTGATTCTTGTCTCACCTAATCATCATTCTGGCATAGTATGAGGTCATAAGTCTGGATTGCTTTTGTCCTAGACACATATATTCTGTATCCCATATAACTGCTGAAATGTGTTTTGGACTATGGCATTTAAAGATTGACTGCAATACTGGTATCTTTTATGTTCATCGATGTATGAACAGAAAAACTGATTTGTATTAAACAGTTGGTGATAGGTCGTGATCAGTCACCTGTCAATCAAGAGGGACTTGGTAAACATTTATACATGAATACACTACTTTTGGTAACATTAGTAATTTAGATATCTGGAATTTAGTATCTGACCTCAACTTTAAATAAATGGCAGTCAGTCATTAGTAATAGAATACTCAATACATTGGTGAAAAAGATCATAATTCTATTGAGA
Source organism: Lepetodrilus schrolli (assembly GCA_032361225.1). Lineage (NCBI taxonomy): Eukaryota > Metazoa > Mollusca > Gastropoda > Lepetellida > Lepetodrilidae > Lepetodrilus > Lepetodrilus schrolli. The sequence goes on along the minus strand of JAUTBT010000061.1, from coordinate 10,286 downwards.
CGACCTCGAAGAAGTTATGTCATTTGGCAATGACATCATTCACATCATAGTGGAAGCTACACCGTCGTTTGAATCACAGTCGAACAGCATTACAGTCATAGACTGCTTTCGTGTCCTGTTTGCGCTGAACTTTGTGCAGTTTCCTTCCTATTTTAGTACAAGTGTTCAGCATTTCAAAAGTATATCTTCTGTGGGAATGGCATAAGAAAATTTAATTCATTGAAGTATCGAACCAATCAGATTGTCAGATTCACTGTATATTTATTTATTTTAAAATTATCTGTAAACAGTATGTCATTATAGTTGACATACTTTCTTGTGATCCCATTGGATGTTGGTACTACTCCAGCATGATGTTTGAGTGAATATGATGTAAGGTACATTGTGATGACAAAGATGTTTTGTCATTGGTATGCTTACTAATCTAGTGACCTCAATGTTCTATCTTATAGAAGATCAGCTTTGACCTTTAGAAAAAGCATGTTATTTAATGGTTGTAGGATAATTGCTGCTACCTGACAGAACATGGATGCTAGTACATGTAATGTAACTGCTGCTGACAGAACATGGATGGTTGTTGTATAGTTGCTGCTACCTGACAGAACATGGATGATTGTGCATGTAATGTAACTGCTGCTGACAGAACATGGACGGTTGTAGGACAAGTGCTGCTACCTGACAGAACATGCATGGGAGGCTTCTGGAGCATCCACCGTGGGTAGTTTGTCCACACCAACATCCAGCGAGGCATAGGAATCAACGCTGTCGATACTAATACTAGAAGCTCGGCTGCTGCTACTTCCTGTTTTCCGAGAATTTGTCCTCCGCAACACCGTGAGGGATCCCGTCCCTACCGACACAAACAAAATATATTGTACATAATGAAGTGATCCACAACACATGTAAATATTGTCAGGAAATTACAAGAATGTATATACTTACAATGACATCACTGGTAGATGATTGCACAATGGTCATGAGCAGTAATGAGTATGATGAACCTTATATTGGTCAGTGCTTTAGTGACTTAGAAATTTTGAAGGTACAAAAATAATGCGAACAAACATATCTAAAAACACTTGTACTTCTAGTAAATGTGTTGGGATTTGTTTGAGGCAATAGAATCCCATAATAGATAATCTCAAATTAATTTCGAATTAAACATTTAGTTCCAATATTTACTTGACAATTTCTTTCAAATATTTGTATTTAATCATGATAATTTAATTTAAGAATAAACATTTATTTTACGTCTTTAAATATTTTCTTTTATTTACAATTTTCTTTCTTATTTTATAAATCTATGACATAATTTTCAACTATGTTTTCATTACTTCCCATTAACCCATTTCAAATTCTTTTTTTTTTATTTCTCATAAAAAACCCAAAAAGTCTGGGATCTTACTACAAGAATCTGAAGAGCTAAACCAATTAACATGTACCGCTTCCATCATCCGTTGGCTGTGTGGAAGCTTCGACACTGTGACATGAGTACATATTGATCAATTAGCTGCAACAGAGGAGGGCTGCGAAATGAAGGTTAGTTAATTAACCCTGGTGAGACATCTATTGCTGGGTCCTATGCATGAATTTATGAATATGTCCCACTTGCTAATAGTGCCACTGGATGGAAATGACATGCAATCAACACATATTAAGCCTAATCATGTGACCTTGCAGGCTAATCAACAATTCCATCTATTCGCCTGGATTTACTCAAGCCTCGCGATGACGTCAATGGATGTGAAACAGATGGTGCTGGTAATAAAGATGATTAATAATCATAGCAAAGAGGTGCAAACTCGCTGTAGAAATACTATTAATGAACGACAAATTTTAAATCAATTTGTCCACTTCCTATTATCAGACTATTTTCGTCCACGAAAACCTCACTAATCCTTGTCCATAGATTAAAGTGAAGTTAATGCCAATATTATTTACATACATGTAATAATGTGTAATGTGCCTGTTCTTTTACATGTAATAATGTGTAATGTGCCTGTTCTTTTGCAATCAAGTATAATATTGTTTTCATAGATTAATTTTAATAGACATACAAATTTATTATGGACCCTGTTCCACAGAATGAGTATAGCAGTACAAGAGTCATAACTCACTATAGATGTATACAGATTTACTATGAATAGGGACATGGTTGTTCTGTGCAATGAGAACATGAATAGTAAGATGAGAGAATGAGGTTTCTATTTTCTTTTTATTTGAGAAAAATGGTATTGCGAGTGAAATGAAAAGAAAATAGACACAAGGTATTAACAACAACAATAATACTACTAATAATAACAATAATAATGTGCATTTATTTTGAGCCAAATCCACACTGGAAAGCATGCTCATAGAGCTACATTATTACCCCGGTGAATGGCTCTTATTTTCCTTCTCAACTCCATGGGCAATATATGAAGTAAATAGACAAAAGGTATTTCTTTTCTTTTTTTTTTAATTGGGGTTTAGAGTCGCTTTCAAGATCCTTTCACTTATATCACGACTTGTCAGTTTAGGGCTGGAGGAAATCTGCAACATCCATAGTGCTGAATGTTGCAGTTAACCTAGGGATAATGGCAGAAATGTCTGTGTACATACGTGAGAGTTGCCCATTCCTGGCCGTTGCTGCTGCTGCTGCCATTGCCTGCGCCGTTGCTGATGGCATGACGGAACCCACACTGCTGTCATCCTTGGACTTGTCTGGTGGATTGGCCACTGAAATACACAAAACAAGCATGCTTACAATCCAGGACTGTGAGGTCGACTTGATATAATGACCAACAGTAAATTTGCTTTCCACATTAGCCTGAGAAATACAATTGTGCTTGTAGTTTGATAGAAAAATACTGTGATATCTATTCTGAAGATTAACTGTATTTGACAGATATCAAAACTATAAACTTCTACATTAGGCCGAGAATTGTGGTTTTAGTTCGATAGAAAAGGCAATTAATATCTTGATACATATCCTGAACATTAACTATTTGACAGATATCGGAAAAACAAAACAATCTCAGTAGATCAGAGAAAATCTCATCCAAATGACGGAAAGACATAATTCCAGCTTCTTGTTGTGAAATAATTTACTATCGATTGTTCTTATTCTTGCCATTGGAGACATATCCATTCATTTCATCAAATTTACAGATGTCATTGTTCCAGAAATAGCGCCATCTAGACCATGATAAAGAGACAGGATTCCTTAGGCAATATTGAGGCTATATTCTGGTAAGCACAATGAACTGATTTTCAATGTGCCAAGCTGGAAGTAATGCATTGTAAAAAGATGCTGATTTTCATCCTATTCCAGGCAGAGGCCATCGGCAGTAGTTCTGCTTACAAACATATTACTATAGAGCCATCAAGGTGCCAGCTCTGGCCTTTAGTCATGGGTGCAATTTACCAGTATTGTCAAGACCCTTGTCAACATTGGACAACCAGACTAATAGAACAAAACTATGCTGGTGTCCCTTTTTTTTAAACTACAGAATTAGCACACCTGTAGTGTCTGTCAATTTAGATCTGGAGGAAGCTCAGTGATCAAAACCATTGCAAGTACATATACTAGCAGAACAGATACAGGAACTAATCTAAATTAATTGGACCATAAAATATTCCCTTAGATGTTATAATAAGCATGGATAATTTTTTATCAGTGTATGAATAATTCAACTGATTGGAATATGCCAATAAATGTTTCATGCATCGCTATCACAATAATCATCAAGTTTATCTCAAAACAGCAGCTAAATACATTAGGCAATGAAGGGGAATCATTTTAAATCAAAGAAGAGATCAAGTTGCATAATGTTGTATAATCAACTGGATTAATAGTTCAGAAAAGCCCCTCACCAACTTCAATGATGTATGTTGACCTTTCTATCTCAATAACAATTCAAGCATGGCACTTTAGCGAAACATCAGATATATCAATTTGTAACTATAAACTCCTTATTTGAAGTTTTCAAAAAAAGATATGCTCACATGGCTTATAGAGCCCTTGGAGGTGTGGGTGAGAGAGATGTCGCAAAATTTCTAAATTTAAATTAGCCAATTAGCAACAAAGAAAACCATTTAAAAGAGGATATATTGTAAGAACTTCTAAAACTCTGGTACTCTGTCTGCCAATACATTCATTGGATTTTCAGCTGCACTGCAGCAATCTGTTCGTATAAGGCCACCCACACATATGACGGCCAGTTTGTTGTTCTAAACAGCCATCCACAAAAGGCACCGGGCATTCATAATGTGTTGCGTCTGTATGCAGAATAGTAATTGATCAGATCACGTCTATGACTGTTGTCTATTCAAGCAAGAGGTTTCTTAAGCCCTTATTTCCTTTCTCTGCCCCCACACATTTTAAAGTAGACCCAATCTGTGAATATCACACATCATGGAATAATAACATTACACTGCTGCATGTAGAGTGTGAAACTATTAGATATGCATCTGGGCATATTACATGCATCTGAACAATAATGAATGACAGGTGTTAGAATTTTAAAACATTCTGTTGCTGTCTATTTTAAAAAATTGGTGTTTCAAGTAGCTTTCAAGATTCTTTCACTTATATCATGGCTTGTCAGTTTAGAGAATGAGGAAACTTGGAACATCTGTAGCGCTGAATGTTGCAGTAAACCTGTGAGCAATGACTGGTACTTGCTAAGGGCAACTACATTGCCACGATATTAGCTTTAACTAATAGTGATGCCAGGCCATGGGGATTTGAACTCCAAAGTTTGGCTCCAAATTCCAACATTCCACCAGGGTGCTACCACCAGCCCCCCATAATTCAATTGACATACATACTAATTTAAAAAAAAATTATATATATATATTTCAATTGAATTATTCAATGCAACACCTGTCATCTATAATCACAAGTTCATGCTAATTTTCAATATATATTTCAATTGAATTATTACTATTATTATTATTATCATAGATGTCAGGTGTTGCATTGAATAATTCAATTGAAATATATATATATACATATGGAATGAATGAATGAATGAATTATTGCTTTACGTCACAGCGGGAATATTTCACCAATAGGTGAAGACATATATATCTGGAAAATGAATACTATTCACAGCTACATGTACAAGCTGACATCAAAGTCATTGCACCACCAACAAAGGATGTAGCTTTACATATATAGTGTACCATGTCTGCAGTGTTGTTATTATGCATACACTTAAAAATGTTCTTCACAATTGCTTTCAAAATAACATAAACATTTATCAAAATTGCAAAATAATTGTTATCAAATTGATTATTGCCTTATTTAATAAATGGACCCCAAACAACATCAGTGTTATATATCAAATATTTTCCACTATTGTGTGAGATCGTTAATTTGAAGTGTCATAACAATGATGACACAGTTGTCTTTTTCATGTCCTTTCCATTATGCAATAAAAATTACAGATATATAAATTTGTTGCATTTTAGTCCTACTCTCTCCTTGTATGATCAATCAAGTTAATAAATTATAATGAAATGATTCACAATATTGAGTCGAGTGCCGTAGACTCCTGCTGGAATGTGCATTTGGTGGCCATGGTACACACTACAGAGGACAATTAGGGTGAAAAGGTTGAGATTCCATCATGTTTTGCTTCTGGCCAAGGTTTACAAGGAATGGACTCAATGCCATCGTTTGTAATTTCTAAGCAGGCTACTTTGAGGCATCGGGAATTTCTGTAATTCTCTATTTTCCTAGAATGGCTTTAAGGTTTCTGTTCATGTTGTGATTCAGTCTTGGGCTATGTTAGTATGTCTGATTAGATTTGTCATTCTCGTTGTTAGTTACCCTAAATAAGAAAAGACTGCCTAAGACAATCGGAGAAGCCAGTTATTGCCTCGCAATCGAAACTCTTAACATTAGGCAAATAGACAGATCTTTTCCAAGGCAAATAGACAGAATATTTTTTCAATGCAAAAACAGATCTTTTCAAGCTCTTCAAATTCTTTATGCTCAAGACTATGATATACTGATGAGCAATAAAGAAAAATTCTTCTGAGTATGGAAACATTAACATATTATATATGATATGAGAAACAAAAAGATGCAAAAGAGAATGAGACACAATTAAATATTAAAGATATTGCACACCCTGAACTATGGGTAAGTCAACTATGTATTTACAGTAGAGTGACATGGACAATTGTTGCATACGGTGCATTTTTCTGCCGACGTTTATATAAATTTGTTTTCTAGCAAAACCAACTGAAAGATGAATAGGGTCATCCATCACAAAATTAGAAATTCATAATAATATTAGCATTACTATAATAAGATCAGATATACAATTATGAAAAAAAGAAGCTGTGCTGAATTGCATTGGATATTTTTTTGAATATTAAGAATGGTCTTTGAGACATTTGTTGAAAAACAGATTGCCAATCCTCTGCGAAACGGCAAAATTCAAAATGATTAATTGCTAGGATCAGTTCTTATCGCAAAAGTACGAAAATCATTGATCAAAAACCAAACAATCGATAAAAGCAGATCACAAGGATTAGTATTCTTTTTATCGTGTATCTAAAATCAATGGAGGGTGACAATTATAAAACTCCATATCCAATTGCCATGACAACCGTGTGTATCATTAATCAGACAAAGTGCAGCAGCATTTCATCAAACTACAGAGTCTAGTGCCAATCAGCAAAGATTTGACACAATCTCCTAAGTAATACATTCTGATTGGTTCAAACAGGGGTCTTCCCAAAGCAGGCGTCCGTGAGATCGGAGTATATTGCTCCCACAGTTTCAGGAAACCCAGGGGCATGTCCCTCATATACTCCTAATTTTACTTGTTTACATCAAACAAGACAAGACATGTTAATATGACATGTAGCATTTCAAATAAATTCAGGAGCTTCAAGAACACATGCATCTCTTACTTAAGTCTTAACATTTTAGAAGCACACACAACATAATTGGTACTGTTCATTTAAAAAAAATATTTTAAAAATATATTAAAATTTTTAAAGTTGGAATTTAAAGCCACTTTAAAGATAAGTTTGCTCATGTCACAACTTGTCAGTTTAAGGCAGAAAGAAACTTACAACACCCATAGCTTGGTTGATTGGTTTAAAGCCACTTTCACTCACATCATGTCTTGCATGCATATGTACTGCTTGTACTAGTCTGGATTTCCACCAGTGTTTATAGTGCTAGCTCGCTTGGAATATCACATGCCGCAGAGAGAACATGGATACCCCATTCAGACACAGTATACTGACTCCGAACCGACCAGTCCTTGCTTTACCCCTTTAATGCTGAGTGCCAAGCAGGGGAACAACAAGTACCATCTATTAACGTCTTTTGGTATGACACGACCGAGATTGAACTAGTAGTAGTAGTAGTAGTAGTAGTAGTAGTAGTAGTAGTAGTATAAAATACTGAGGGAATCAACATATCAGGAAAAATCTGGTTAAAAATCTCTCCAGGTTGAAAATGGAGATAAACCACTTGGCATTGTCCCTTTAAATGGCAGTGTTGCTACAACACCAAATCAATTGATTACAACGTGGAAAGCCATCACATGAAAACAAAAGATAGTGGCTTCTAACTTGTGATCTGGCATTCTGCTTCACATGTAGAGTCTGTGACTGACATAGGACGGAGGACTCCAATCACTGAGAGGGGGACTTATCACTCATTACAGGCACCGTGGTCTCTGGTGTAGGCAGGCGGTAATTACGGATTAGGTGATTGCATGCACGTTTATGGAAAAAGAAAGGACGAAAGTGAGAGAGAATGAGATGGAGAAAAGAGAGTGAGTTGTAGCTTAATGTCCTTGTGACAAATGTTTGAGGAGAGGAGAGGAGAGGAGAGGAGAGGAGAGGAGAGGAGAGGAGAGGGGAGGGGAGGGGAGGGGAGGATGGGAGGGGGGAGAGGAGAGGAGAGAGAGAAGAGAGACATGGGAGGGAGGGATAAAACAAAAGGATGGAGCAAGAAATAATCAATGATGAGTTTTTCAGTTTTACTTCATAGCTTACTACCATTTATATTATACATAATAATTACACACCCTCCCTCATCCCCCAGAAAACAGTTGCTCACACAACCAACATTGACTATGTTTTTTATTAATACACGTAAAATGCAAGTGTTTGTTGCTTGAAGATAAGTACAGGAGTGTGGTATACACGTTATTTTCACAATTATTTCAGCACTCAGGGCCACTCATCCTGTTCTCACTACACTTCCCAAGTGCTAATGACCGAGTCAAGAGTTGGACAATTTCCGATATGTTTAATTTGAAAACCTGGCCCCGGATTTTATTCAGGAAAGAACTGTCCTCTTCATCAATGAGAAGATACCTTCAGCTACTGCGAGCGAGCAATGAGTGTGCTGAAAGTAGCGACGATGATGAGGCCAAAATAGACGCGCAGTTTTCGACCAATCAATACTTACGTATGTTAAAATACTCCACTCAAACATCTATAAACAGTGCATGTATCCATGGCAAGTTTGAATGCATTCCAGTCCTCCATGAAATGCAATAGCAATCATGATGAATTTACTTCAAGAAAAAATGTGCACGTTTTCGGGGACAATGTGACATGACTCCAATATAGGAATGAGCAATTTATTTTCATTATATACACACTTGGGAAATAAATTGAGTTTTAAAGTGGCAGATTGAGCATGTTACTCTAATTGCTGCCAAATACCCAGAATTGATTTAATTTAATTATATTACAAATTTGTTTTAAAGCAGATTGCAGTTGGAAATCTGATTATTTTGCATTAAAAGTAATCTTACCTTAAACTTAGACATTTGAATTTAAACGTGCAATCTTTAAATCTTTGATTGATATCCTTACATGAATATCAATTTTCATCGCATATATATAAAAAAAAAATATGTATACTATTTTCTAATGCACATACATCTAGAAGAACTCCAAAGCATCAAATCAAATTTTCATAAAATGCCTTTACATGCTACTATTAGGTTATTCCCCAAGAAACACTTTATTGATATATGACACTATCTTGGTTTATTTGATTTCTGACACAATGCATGACAGAAAAGTACCAAATCTAGTTATTTCATAGGATAAAAGATTCTCATGGTCTAGGTCGATAATCTGTCTCCTAATATGATCCAATTCTGCTGCAACTCATCTTCGAAGTACAGCAGAAAATCTGATTTCCAATATGAACATCATGTTTAATTTTCCAGCTGATAACTTTGGTAACAACACTTTGGCTGATTAAAAGTGATGTCCATTTTGGCCTCTGTGGTCAACCAGCCTCTTAGACACAGCCACAAATTAAGTCTGGTCCATTCTGACAGACAGCAATGTATTTGGAATACTAATACTGGTCCTCTAGGAAATACCCTAATAGCGCAGGCATATAGTTCAGAATCAAGTCACAACTGAAGCTTTCCATTAACTAATACTCCATATGCTGTCAATTACATAAAATCATGTCAAATATTGGTACATTTCTTCCTTTTAATTGGGAAAAGTTATACATACAGCTGTAACATCATTACACACAAAAATGGAATATGAGACATAATATTAAGAAAATTACATATAAGTACTATAATACTGCTACTATATCAAATGTAAAAAAGCATCATTAAATTTATTTGTGTTGTTCAAAATAGCACAGAAATTTATCTAGTAAGACCAAATAAAAATAAAGTTGTTTTGACTAGGATCCACAAATACATTTTCTATATACAGAGAAAGTTCTATATCTTTGTAAGCAATAAATTCAGGCACAAACCTGTTTGTAATATCAACTTCAATCATCAAATGAATGACACAGATTTAACATATATCTTCTATTCAGATATGATGACAATCAGACACAAATTTTGAGTGAGCGAGTTATTGTTTTACGTTGCAGTGGGAATCTTTCACCCATGAAGGAATTCTAATATGAACATGTTGTTTAAGCTGATAATTTATGTTGCATTTCAGTGACAATGTGGTGAGCTCTTCATGGTGGGCAGAGAAGCTAAATCAACTGTGTATTACAGTATGGCCTAAGAGCCACGCTGGTACTGATGAAGAAATGATGATACTATTAACCATACACCAGGCCCCCGTTTCACAACGGCCTCCTAACTATTTAGGAGCTCCTACACCAGTCCTAAGTATTGTCACCTCGTAACAAATTTTTCACGACGACGTCACAAGTCTTATCCCTTCTTAATGCTCTGATTGCATATGAGGTTGCCATTTCTGTCCTTTCCATTGAGTGCTGCGGGCATATGAGGTTGCCCAAATCACGTGCAGAAAAGAAC